>JAOPSE010001100.1:0-189746 GCA_029449295.1 Zea luxurians
GTGTAACTCGTGGACCGTTTCATGGAGGATTACCACCCCATCAAGAATGTTTCTTCCATGCAGAAAGGCTGTTTATGTCGGTCGAACCACATGGTCATTCACCGTGTTTAGCTTATTAGTTGCGGTCTTGGTAAAAATTTTAAAACTAACGTTAAGTAGACATATACATTAGCGTGAGGTATTTCCTAGATGTCTTACTAGCAAGGAATATTTTCTAGATGGTCCGTTAAGAAGTGACATTGTACGAATTTGCCCAAAAAAGACGAGCATGAACAGCAAAATCCAACCGAGCCGGAATCCTCCCTTTGCGTTTTATAACTTACAAAAAACAAGTTCTTATAATAATATTATTACAATATAGTACTTAGCACCGTGGAAATAGAGTCGAAATCAAGAGACAACCCCAACGGTTGAAGCATGATCCGTTCCCGCCTATGACTACGAGCCGTCCGGCGAGAAAACAAAGGCTCCACCGGGATGCCGTCGTTTTCTGATCGGACGGCCCAGACATCCTTGTGCGCCACCGGCCCTACACGCCTGCACTGCCCTTGGTCAAGCCGGGCGACGACGAGGAGATTTGAAAAAGTGACAGCGGTGCGGACGGAAGCGAGGAAGATTTGAAAAGGTGATGACACGGAGCCGAGCCGAGCCAAAGCGAAGTGGCCAGTGGGAGTGAGGGGCTTGGGGCTGAGAGCTGCTCTGCTAGCTGGCTGCAGGAAGCAGAAGCGACAGTGCGACACCACGCGGTCTGGGCACACGTCCTCCCGCCATTAAAACCGCGGCAGGGCCTCGCATTAATCGCGCCATTACTGCCAGCCCCCCGTCTCCACGCAGGCGCCAGGCCCACCCACCACGACGGTCGAGGGGAGGACCGCAGCCTGGAGCCAGGAGCGGGCCGGAGACCGAGATCCGCTCACCGCCGCCGATCCCGGCCCCGTCTGCCTCAGCGGCTCAGCCGGTCCGGCGAGAGCAGCGCCTCAGGGTCCCCGCACCGGAGCCGGCTCGAAGCGGCGGCCGCGCGGCTCCGCATCGCGGGGGGCTCCGACGCCAGCGACATGAAAAAGCCGCTCCCGCCGCGGCACCGGCGCGAGAACGGGGACGGCTTGCACGCCGCGCCGCGGTAGTACGACCGGAAGGAGAAGACGCGGGCGGCCGCGGATCCGCCCGCGCCCCCGCCGCCGCCGCCGAACGGGGATGGCCAGCGCTTGCTCCAGAAGCCGCGACCGCGGGAGGCCGCGCCGTCGGCTGCGGCGGACACGCGGTAGCGCCACGGAGGGGACGCCGTGGACGCCGCCTCCAAGGCGAGGCTGCGCTCGAAGCCCAATGAGTAGGAGCGCTTGAGCAGGAAATCCCTGGCGCCGGCCGCGAGCTGCTGGTCCGGGCTGGCCGGCGCGATCTCCGCCGCCGCCGTCAGCGGCTGCGGTACCGGGTGGAAGAAGAGCAGGTCGTCCAGGCTGGGCCGCGTCCGCCGCGCCGCCCTTTGCGGCGGCGATGGCACGGGCGGCGGCAGCGCCACGGCGGCGCGGCAGAGTGGGCAGGACGCGTGCGCGCGGAGCCACACGTCGATGCAGTCGGCGTGGAACGCGTGCGCGCACAGCGGCAGCGTGCGCAGCTCGTCGCCGTCCGCGAACTCCAGCAGGCACACCGCGCACCCTGGACGCGCCGGAGCCCCGCGACGACGTGCCGGCGCCGGCGCCGGCCAGGTACTGCGCCGACGGCAGCGACTTGATGACGGCGTCGTCCAGGCCGTAGTAGGGCGAGAAGGTGTGGTAGTAGTTGTCGTAGGTGGTGAAGGACGCGAAGGAGTCGTCCCCGCCGCGGCGCGCCGAGGGGGAGCCGGGATCAGCAGCAGCCGCAGGCGGCGCCGCCGCCACCGCCGCCGCGCCGCGCGGAGCACGCGGCTCACCAGCCGCGCGTACAGCACCACCAGCAGCGCCGCGCCCACCACCGCCAGCATCGCGATGAGCGGCGGGCTCAGGCTCGATCCGGCGCCTCCGCGACGCCTGCTGCCCGCGAACGACGACGCCAACGCCGCGGCAGACGGCTCGGGCGCCGGACCTGGTCCCAGCGGCGCGAATGCCGCGTAGGGAGAAGGTGGCGAGCTGATGGCGGTGGAAGGCGAGGCGGCGGAAGGAGCAGGCGACGGCCGTCTGCGCGGCGGGCGCATGGCGGCGCTGTCGTCCTCTAGCTGGGCGGGGCGGGTCAGTGCGCAGCAGGAGACGGATGCGCAGGCATGGTGCGGCGGCAAGAGGCCAAGAGCTGCGGGTGCGGGTGCTAGTGAAAGTGTGGCACTAGCGGCGGGCGGCGGGCCATGATGCGTGGACGTGGTCGAGTGTGATGCGGTGCACCAGGGCACGCACCGCCGGCACCAGCGCACCACTCACCTCTCACGCTAGCGTACAGCGGTTGGTGCGCTGATTTATTAGGGAATGCCGACTTCATTTACTTCCATCCCACCAGTGCAGTGAAGGGCACCATTTTCTGGATCTCACAGTTTTTCCCCCACTCCATTGCAGATAACAACTCTGCTATCCATATCGCATCAAATGGTTCGAATTGCAGATGACTCTACAAAAAACAACCATCGAAGAATAATTTTTTTTGCCAGTAAACGAAGTCATATTAAAACGTTGCAAAATACATGTCTATATTACATATGAAAGAACTAGCAATAAAAAAGCAAATCATATTCTATCTAATAAAAGAAACACTACTATATCCAATACTTCAATCAGCTTTAGACGAAAAGAGCCTTATCAAACACCAAACTGGATCAGATCTCTTCTAATCCACCGAACAAACCAAATTTAATGCATGCGTGGATACACTAGAAGAACCAATATTCTAAAAACAAACGGACATGTATCTGAATTGATAAGAGAACATCATCTAGCAAACCGTCCTCGAGTACATCACATACTGCAGATTTAGCAATCCCAACCATTGACTGGATTGATGAATCAACGGCCCTGGTTGAATTGCCATCGAGTACAACATTTGTTCTAATTTAGCAACTATAGCCATCATCTTTATCGCCAGGATGCGACACCAATGATATTATGGAGCAGAGACATAGAGAATGTAGAGCTGATACTGCTCGACATGGCTATATGCACACATATGATGTAGAGAGGTTCGATTCCACGTGACGTGAGCATAATTCCTTTCATCCTCTCTAAGTTTTATTTTTTTTGCTTTTGTCAAGCTACTGTTCCTGGTAAAAAAATGCCGAATGATGTTGCTTGAAAAAAATGCAGAGTTTGCCATCTCAAAGCACGGAGCAGCAGACCAGTTCGTTTCTGAAGGCAACGAAGGTTGTTCAAGTTTCTGATACTGCTTGTTAATTCTCTGTATGGTCACAATGAACGTTGCAACACTTCTACGTATGGTCGATTTTTTCTGCACGGCTAGCCGAACAGGCACATTAATAGTGATCAGGCAAAGCGTGTATTGGTCAAAACACAAACACATGGTTTATTCTTGCACAAGACAAGGGATCACAGATCAGACGTACCATGTAAGATTCATTGATCAAAGTGTATAGTCAACAACCGAACACAACCAACCTATCAGATTTATGGCTTGGACAACCTTGTGTCACTTTTCTATCCATGAAAAGCTTCGAGGTTAAACTTTCTCAGCCGATTTTCTTTAAAAAAAAAAAACTCCTGAAGATCAACCATCAACATGGGAGAATGTGCATGTAACATATTTTCCACGTCTTCATCTTCATAAGGCCTTGTTCGGTTATTGATATTCCATGTGAATTAGAGTGTATTGGTTAAGATTGGAATGTATTTTTGACTTGCTATAGATTTAATCCGACTCAATCCCACCCAATACACATGGATTAACGCAAAAACGAAAGCCCTAAATGATTCCTCACGCAAAGCAGTGTTAACCTATGAGCAACCGCATTTCTCACAAAATACAGCAGCTGGAATTCACTTCCCCAAATTTGATTCACACCACTCTTTGTCCTCGTACTTGAGCTACTCCACCATATAGATGCTGTTTTTGCCGCAATAATGGCCCATAACTTTCTATATGGGATGCAATCTTTAACTCTGCGTTTCAATTCTGTGTCAACGTTTGGTATGCACATAGTGATGTACTCGAAGAAAGCCATGAACACTCCTAGCCTGTTCTCCACGGTATGTACATAAAGAGACATAGTTCTGTATCCAGTACCGATATTTATATCCATCGGATCTCATCAGCTCAAACAGCTGGGCTATATCTTCTGGGACTTTGCCATCCATTTCTTGCCCTATTGATCTGGCCACAAGTTCTTTCAGGAAAAAACATGGAATTGAAATAATCATTTCTGACACCTTGTTTGGTCGAAACCATGAACTGAACCTTGTGTTCCATGAGCTCAATTTTCTCAGAACTGTTGATTACGAGCGAGTCCATTGAGAGACCCACTATGCAGGAAGGAACCAACGTCGTGAAATGCACCAATCATGTCTATCAAGCTTTTGGTTGTATATTTGGCTCGCTCAGTAAATTTCCAAGATAAGTTGGTACACCACACCATCAACTTCAGATTCCAGAATTGATGACTTAGGATTGGTGCCACTTGATCCCAGAATTGAAACAACCTCTAGAAGAGGATTAGATTTGACATACGAAATTGCGTCAAATCTAACCAATAGACATGAGCTATCTAGATAGGATTGGTACACCACACCATCAACTTCAGATTCAAACATCCATTGTTTACTGCATAAATAAATAGCCATACTTTGAAAACTTGTTAAAGTACATACGTAATATTGGTCACAATTCACATGTTTTTCAAAAACATATAAGCGAATATTGCAATGAAAAAATACTTGCATCTAAACATAACCTAGTTAGAGCTACTCCAAGTGACTCTTTATATTCTTCCTAATTAACATGAATATACTCCTTTTATCTCAAAATATAATTTATTTTTAAACTAATCATACATTTATTAAGTAACATATGAATGGTGTTTACGTGTATATCTATATTTATTATTATTTGAATGAACGTGGACAGAAAAAATAGGATAAAAAGAACTATATTTTGGAGCGGAAGAAGTATACTTTTGTTAAGTATACCTGCGGAGAAATCCTGATAGCGTGGCCGAGGCGCATGTGGTTAGGCTGGTGGCGAGAAGGCCACGTCCCGATGCCGCCGCCCTGGTCATGCAAAAGAATTGATGAGCTGTGGGTCGCCCTGAAGAAGACAGCACCTCCAACTCGGACTGGAGCAAGAACAGCTGTGGCGAACTGCGGAAGCAGGGCTTGTGGATAGACATGGATTCAGCGAAGGTGCAGACGTCGAAGGTCCGGATCATCGCCGAGGCGAGATTCGCCCTGCTGCTCCCGCATGTGTACTCGCGATCACCGAACATGATTTGCGGCATCTGCCGCGCTAGAGCGAGGCGGTGATCTGTAGAATCCGAGGTTTGCCCTGCTCCTTGCGCATGCGCCCTCGCCGTCGCCGAATCCGCAGAAGATGATTTGCGACATCTGCATGTTCTGATGATAATCTCGCTCGAGGCGGGGGCGGGTCGCCCTGATGCTTCCCTTAGCGCCTCTCGGCAGGGAAGAAGACGGTGGAGCGAGGCGGTGATTTGGCGGTGCAGAAAGAGGGGCGACGAGCCGACCACCGCAGCGGCTAATCCACCCTTGCAATGCCATGGCAGCGCGCCTCGCACAACGGCCAGCCATTTCGCAAACTTGGAGGGAACAGAGGAAGGAGAGACGCTTTGGCCGTTTGGATTTGGATACCCCTTTGCCTCGTTCTGCTTCTGAGAGCATCTCCAACAACGTGACCTATAAAAATGCCTTATAATTTAAAAATAAGTAAATTTTATAGAATTTAGGGCACCAACAAAACACTTCACTCCAACAGTAAAGCCCTAAATCTAGATTATAGGGCAGCCCACTACGGTGTAGTTATATTTGAGGCACTTGAGAAGGTGCCCTATAGTTTTTTGACAAAATTTGTTGAATTGAGGCACTGTTGGAGTGGTTTTTCTTGTGTAGAGCCCTATATTTCAATTTGAGGCACTAGTTTGAGGCATTGTTGGAGATGCTCTGAGAACCCCACATGTAAGGAAGGCCCCACCAAGTATCATGGACCCCGCTTAGCCAGGTAAAAAGCACGCAGAGAGAAGTGCCCCGAGCACGATTTACAAAACCGTTGGAGTTGTAAAAACCGCCCCTCACCGGTAATGGTTTACCGGCGGTAAACCGGTAGAAACCGGTAAAAACCGATCGGTTTAGCCAAACCAAATCAGCTTGAATTCAAACCGGTTTACCAGCGAAAAATCAATGCAAAACCGACGAAAAACCGGTAGAAACCGCCGGTTAACCGTAAAACAAACTGGTTTTTACTGTTTTTTTTTAAAAAATGAAAATTTTGGCAGGATTTATTTGTAGTTTGTTCAATTCAAATTGTACAGTAAATATTAATTGATCCACATGACATGCGTTCATCAAAATAAAATACAACATACATATGCAACCACAAACTCCAGTTCTCATGCAATAAACAACTAGCGAACTTCGCAATACTCAAATACAAGTTCTTTTACACCTCTCCAACGAGGCAACGATACATAGGTCGACTTATTTCACAATACTTACATGTTCAGCTCGAGTCATAGTGATAGTACTCAGGCATGTTGGAAGGGTCGTGATATTGATCCAATCCGTCATACTGATAGTGATAGGTCTATTACAAAAGATATGAGATACATTAGCGAGAAAACAAGAACGACAAATAAATACTTATCCACAAAACAAAAGAACATACCGGTGCAGCGGGAACTTGTCCATACCCATATTGTGGTCCTGGTGGATACATATTTGATAAATTTGAATATGGTGGTAGAGGAGGTCCATAGTTTTCATACCCATACATGATCGATGGTGGTGCTTCGCCTGATGGTGGAGGGGGTCCATAGGTTCGCTGACTTGGTTGCCATTGCCATGCATAAGGGTTATAGATTAGGTCTTGTCCAGTCGGATAGTTAGAAGAACCGGAGCTACTTGAGCTACGGATTCCATCTTGGACAGGAAATGAAAACCGAACGACGCCGACCACTTATTGTCTCCCCCTGTGAATGAGGTGCATCATGGTAAGAATGTTGTGTGGAATGGGTTGAACCGACTTCCTCCAGTGGACCTCCAATCTCCTGCACCACTCCCTCCCGTACCACTCCCTCCTGCACCACTCCCTCCTGCACCATATAATCCAGCATCACCATGGCTGCCATCATCACCAGCACTAGGGTCGGTTGTGTTATCATCACTATCTTCATCCTCTCCTTCCTCTTCGATTTGATCGGTGATTTTGACCCTTTTTCCTTTCCTATCTGATGGACCAAGTCTTGTCTTCCGCTTACCAAGGTGGGTGTCGCCAATTGTTTCATCGGCCCATTCTTGCACTTCCTCTATGCCTCCTTGTTCACGTACAAGCGATGTAAACAACGTGCTAGGAAGAGGAGTGTCACTGATAGGTGAGTCTTCATCCAATGTTGGAGATGCATTGGATCTTCCTCTTTCCATCCTATCTCTAATGGCTTCATTATGCCTATGTAATGGTATGTGCTAAACATGGCTGCCATACTATATGCTTGTACTCTATGGCTTCTCTGCTCAGCATCTTACAAGCCTTCTTAAAGTTGGAACCATTATCTGTTACAATTTGGACAACATTCTCTGGTTCAATAATCTTCAAGACATTTTGATCTCCTACTACATCAACATATGTATGAGTGGCCAGTAAAAAAGGGTGAAGCAACTACGAGTATGTACAATATACGTACCTGCATTATGAATTTATGGTCCTGGACCTCTCCAGTTGCATCAACGGTCTTTAAAAAATACATCATCCCATTGCAAATACACCAAAAAGTTAATGATGCTCTTTTGTGTAGGACAAGTCCATGAATCACACATTAGAGTCGCACCAAACTCATTCCACTCAATCTTCCATTTATCAATCTCCTTCTGAAACTCCTTAACATTTTCATCAAGATACTTGCCATCAATCTCTTGACCAGTTGGTAATTTGACCCCCCCACACCAGCATTTAAGGCAATAAGATTATGTCAACAACATAGATCAAATACAACAAAATATATTGTGTTATTTGTTACCTTGTTTTTGGGACTCCATAATTGCGGCCCTAAAATATGGGTTATCGACCTTTCGACCGGGGATGCCAATGGCATGACAAGCCTTTGCCCAAGCCCTACCAATAATCTCTTTCGAGCTACTTCCCTTACTTGTCCAGGGACCAGTATCTATCCTCTGTTGCCTTAGTCCAGAGGCTTGAGCAAGATTGTAGTCTCTAACTAAAAGTCGCCTAGAGGGGGGTGAATAGGCAAATTTGAAATTTATAAAGTTTAAGCACAACTACAAGTCGGGATTAGCGTTAGAAATATAATTGAGTCCGAAAGAGAGAGGGAAAACAAATCACAAACGAATAAGAGTGGATGACACGATGATTTGTTTTACCGAGGTTCGGTTCTTGCAAACCTACTCCCCGTTGAGGTGGTCACAAAGACCGGGTCTCTTTCAACCCTTTCCCTCTATCAAACAGTCACCTAGACCGAGTGAGCTTCTCTTCTCAATCAATTGAACACTAAGTCCCCACAAGGACCACCACATAATTGGTATCTCTTGCCTTGATTACAATTGAGTTGGAAACAAGAAAAAAGGAAGAAGAAAAGCAATCCAAGCGCAAGAACTCAAATGAACACAATTGTCTCTCTCACTAGTCACTATTTGATTGGAATGATCTTTGGACTTGGGAGAGGATTTGATCTCTTGTTTGTGTCTTTGAATGAAGTCTAGAGCTCTTGTATGAGATTTGAAGGCTGAAAACTTGGATGCATTGAAGTGTGGTGGTTGGGGGGTATTTATAGCCCCAACCACCAAGTTGACCGTTGGTGAGGGCTTCTGTCGTATGGCGGACACTGTCTGGTGCGCCAGCCACGTCACCAGGCCGTTGGATTCCGACCGTTGGAGCTTCTGACAGGTGGGCCACCGGACAGTTCGGTGGTGCACCGGACAGTCACTATTTACTGTCCGGTGCGCCTTATGGCGCTGCTCTGACTTCTGCGCGCGCAGGCGCGCACTGTACACTTTTACTGTTCCGTTAAAGACGACCGTTGGCACTGTGTAGCCGTTACTCCGCTGGCACACCAGACAGTCTGGTGCTACACCGGACAGTCCAGTGAATTATAGTGGAGCGGCTCCCAGAATTCCCGAAGGTGGCAAGTTCGGAGTTGGGTTCCCTGGTGCACCGGACACTGTCCGGTGGCACACCGGACTGTCCGGTGCGCCAGACCAGGGTTGCCTTCGGTTTAACTTTGCTCCTTTGTTTTGAACTCTTTCTTTTATTTTTGTATTGGTTTGTTGTGAACCTTTGGCACCTGTAGAACTCATAATCTAGAGCAAACTAGTTAGTCCAATTAATTTGTGTTGGGCAATTCAACCTCCAAAATTCATATAGGAAAAAGTGTAAGCCTATTTCCCTTTCAATCTCCCCCTTTTTGGTGATTGATGCCAACACAAACCAAAGCAAATATAAAAGTGCAGAATTGAACTTGTTTGCATAAGGTAAGTGCAAAGGTTGCTTGGAATGAAACCAATAATCATTTCTACTAGATATGCATGGATGGCTTTCTTCTTATTTAAAATTTTGGACCACGCTTGCACCACTTGTTTTGTTTTGCAAATGTTTTGGAAATTCTTTTCAAAGTCTTTTGCAAATAGTCAAAGGTATATGAATAAGATTTTGAGAAGTATTTTCAAGATTTGAAATTTTCTCCCCCTGTTTCAAATGCTTTTCCTTTGGCTAAACAAAACTCCCCCTCAATGAAATTCTCCTCTTAGTGTTCAAGTGGGTTTTAGATATTAATTTTGATAGAGGTCATACAAATTTGAAATTATATAAAAAATAAGATACCAATTGAAAAATCTTCTCTTAACATAAATTTGAAAGACTACATTTTTGAAATTGGTGGTGGTGCGGTCCTTTTGCTTTGGGCTAATACTTTCTCCCCCTTTGGCATGAATCGCCAAAAATGGATACTTGTGAGTGAAATATAAGCCCCTGGTCAAACTTTCTCCCCCTTTGGTAAATAATATAGGAGTGAAGATTATACCAAATTTGGATAGCGTTGTGGAGCAACAGCGAAGGGTGAATAATTCGATGGAGTGGAGTGGAAGCCTTTTGTCTTCGCCGAGGACTCCATTTCCCTTTCAATCTGTGACTTAGCATAATATGCACTTGAAAACAC
This sequence comes from Zea luxurians, assembly GCA_029449295.1. Lineage (NCBI taxonomy): Eukaryota > Viridiplantae > Streptophyta > Magnoliopsida > Poales > Poaceae > Zea > Zea luxurians. The sequence goes on from JAOPSE010001100.1 coordinate 10,295, forward strand.
ATTAGTCATAGCACATGAAAGAGATATGATCAAAGGTATATAAATGAACTATGTGTGCAAAATATCAATCAAAATTCCTAGAATCAAGAATATTTAGCTCATGCCTAAGTTTGGTAAAAGTTTTCTCATCTAATGGCTTGGTAAAGATATCGGCTAATTGTTCTTTAGTGTTAATATATGCAATCTCGATATCTCCCCGTTGTTGGTGATCCCTCAAAAAGTGATACCGAATGGCTATGTGCTTAGTGCGGCTATGCTCAACGGGATTATCCGCCATGCGGATTGCACTCTCATTATCACATAGGAGAGGAACTTTGGTTAATTTGTAACCATAGTCCCTAAGGGTTTGCCTCATCCAAAGCAATTGCACGCAACAATGGCCTGCGGCAATATACTCGGCTTCGGCGGTAGAAAGAGCTACATAATTTTGTTTCTTAGAAGCCCAAGACACCAGAGATCTTCCCAAGAACTGGCAAGTCCCTGATGTGCTCTTTCTATCAATCTTACACCCTGCCCAATCAGCATCGGAATAACCAATTAAATCAAAAGTGGATCCCCTAGGGTACCAAAGGCCAAACTTAGGAGTATAAACTAAATATCTCAAGATTCGTTTCACGGCCCTAAGGTGAACTTCCTTAGGATCGGCTTGGAATCTTGCACACATGCATACGGAAAGCATAATGTCCGGTTGTGAAGCACATAAATAGAGTAAAGAACCTATCATCGACCGATATACCTTTTGATCTATGGATTTACCTCCCGTGTCGAGGTCGAGATGCCCATTGGTTCACATGGGTGTCTTGATGGGTTTGGCATCCTTCATCCCAAACTTGGTGAGTATGTCTTGAATGTACTTCGTTTAGCTGATGAAGGTGCCCTCTTGAAGTTGCTTGACTTGAAATCCTAAGAAATACTTCAACTCCCCCATCATAGACATCTCGAATTTTTGAACCATAATCCTACTAAACTCTTCACAGGTAGATTTGTTAGTAGACCCAAATATAATATCATCAACATAAATTTGGCATACAAACAAATCATTTGCAATTGTTTTAGTAAAGAGAGTGGGATCGGCTTTTCCGACTTTGAAGCCATTAGCGATAAGAAAATCTCTTAGGCATTCATACCATGCTCTTGGGGCTTGCTTGAGCCCATAAAGCGCCTTAGAGAGTTTATAGACATGGTTAGGATACTCGCTATCTTCAAAGCCGGGGGGTTGCTCAACATAGACCTCCTCCTTGATTGGTCCATTGAGGAAGACACTCTTCACGTCCATTTGATAAAGCTTGAAGCCATGGTAAGTAGCATAGGCAAGTAATATACCAATTGACTCAAGCCTAGCTACGGGTGCATGGTTTCACCAAAATCCAAACCTTCGACTTGTGAATATCCCTTGGCCACAAGTCGGGCTTTGTTCCTTGTCACCACACAATGCTCATCTTGCTTGTTGAGGAAGACCCACTTGGTTCCTACAACATTTTGGTTAGGACGTGGAACTAAATGCCATACCTCATTCCTCGTGAAGTTGTTGAGCTCCTCTTGCATCGCCAACACCCAATCCGAATCTTGAAGTGCTTCCTCTACCCTGTGTGGCTCAATAGAGGAAACAAAGAGTAATGTTCACAAAAATGAGCAACACGAGATCGAGTGGTTACCCCCTTATGAATGTCGCCGAGGATGGTGTTCACGGGGTGATCTCGTTGGATTGCTTGGTGGACTCTTGGGTGTGGCGGCCTTGGATCTTGTTCATCTTCCTCGTCTTGATCATTAGCATCTCCCCCTTGATCATTGTCCTCCTCTTGAGGTGGCTCCTCTTGATCTTCATCATCATCATTTTGAGCTTGATCCTCATCTTGAGTTGGTGGAGATGCTTGCATTGAAGAAGATGGTTGATCTTGTGCATGTGGAGGCTCCTCGGATTCCTTAGGACACACATCCTCAATGGACATGTTCCTTAGCGCGACGCATGGAGCCTCTTCATCATCTAATTCATCAAGATCAACTTGCTCTACTTGAGAGCCGTTAGTCTCATCAAACACAATGTCACAAGAAACTTCAACTAGTCCAGTGGACTTGTTAAAGACTCTATATGCCCTTGTGTTTGAATCATAACCAAGTAAAAAGCCTTCTACAGCCTTAGGAGCAAATTTAGATTTCCTACCTTTTTTAACAAGAATAAAGCATTTGCTACCAAAGACTCTAAAATATGAAACATTGGGCTTTTTACCGGTGAGGAGTTAATAAGATGTCTTCTTGAGGATTCGGTGTAGATATAACCGGTTGATGGCGTAGCAGGCGATGTTGACCACCTCGGCCCGAAACCGATCCGAAGTCTTGTACTCATCAAGCATGGTTCTTGCCATGTCCAGAAGAGTTCTATTCTTCCTCTCCACTACACCATTTTGTTATGGTGTGTAGGGAGAAGAGAATTCATGCTTGATGCCCTCCTCCTCAAGAAAGCCTTCTATTTGTGAGTTCTTAAACTCCGTCCCGTTGTCGCTTCTTATTTTTTTGATCCTCAAGCCGAACTCATTTTGAGCCCGTCTCAAGAATCTTTTCAAAGTCTCTTGTGTTTGTGATTTTTCCTGCAAAAAGAATACCCAAGTGAAGCGAGAATAATCATCCACAATAACTAGACAATACTTACTCCCACCGATGCTTATGTAAGCTATCGGTCCGAATAAATCCATGTGGAGTAGCTCCAGTGGCCTGTCAGTCGTCATGATGTTCTTGTGTGGATGATGAACACTAATTTGCTTTCCTGCTTGATATGCACTACAAATCCTGTCTTTCTCAAAATGAACATTGGTTAGTCCCAAAATGTGCTCTCCCTTTAGAAGCTTGTGAAGATTCTTCATTCCAACGTGGGCTAGTCGGCGATGCTAGAGCCAACCCATGTTAGTCTTAGCAATTAAGCAAGTGTCGAATTCAGCTCTATTGAAATCAACTAAGTATAGCTGACCCTCTAACACTCCCTTAAAAGCTACTGAATCATCACTTCTTCTAAAGACAGTAACACCTACATCCGTAAAAAGACAATTGTAGCCCATTTTACATAATTGAGAAACAGAAAGCAAATTGTAATCTAATGAATCTACAAGAAAAACATTGGAAATAGAATGGTCAGGTGATATAGCAATTTTACCCAATCCTTTGACCAAATCTTGATTTCCATCCCCGAATGTGATAGCTCGTTGGGGATCTTGGTTTTTCTCATAGGAGGAGAACATCCTTTTCTCCCCAGTCATGTGGTTTGTGCACCCGCTGTCAATGATCCAACTTGAGCCCCCGGATGCATAAACCTACAAAACAAGTTTAGGCCTTGTTCTTAGGTACCCAAACGGTCTTGGGTCCTTTGACATTAGAAACAAGCACCTTGGGTACCCAAACATAAGTCTTTGAGCCCTTGTGTTTGCCCCCAACATATTTGGCAACTACTTTGCCTGATTTATTAGTGAGCACATAAGAAGCATCAAAAGTCTTAAATGAAATGTTAGGCTCATTTGATGCAATAGGAGTTTTCTTTTTAGGCATTTTAACATGTGTAGAACGCCTAGAGCTAGAAGGCTCATTCTTGTAAATAAAAGCATGATGAGAATGAATCCTCTTTGCATGAATCCTCCTAATCTTATCCTCAGGATAACCAACAGGATATAAAATATAGCCCTCGTTAACCTGAGGCATGGTAGCCTTGCCCTTAACAAAATTAGACAATCTTTTAGGAGGGGCATTAAGCTTGACATTGTCTCCCTGTTGGAAGCCAATGCCATCCTTAATGCCAGGGCGTCTCCCACTATAAAGCATACTATGAGCAAATTTAAAATTTTCATTCTCTAATTCATGCTCGGCAATTTTAGCATCTAATTTTGCTATATGATCATTTTGTTGTTTAATCATAGCAATGTGATCATGAATAGCATCAATATTAACATCTCTACATCTAGTGCAAATAGAGAGACATGACTAACAGTAGATGTAGAGGGTTTGCAAACTTTTAATTCATCAATCTTAGCATGTAACATGACATTTTCATTTCTAAGATTGGAAACAATATCATTGCAAACATTTAAATTTTTAGCCTTAATAACCAATTCTTCATTTTCTATCTTAAGGCTAGCAAGAGAAACATTCAATTTATCAATCTTAGCAATTAAACTAGCATTATCATTTCTAAGATTGACAATTGAATCATCACATATATTTGATTTCTCAATCTTAGCAATTAATTTAGCATTCTCATTTCTAAGGTTGGAAATGATATCATGGCAAGTGCTTAGCTCACTAGTTAATTTTTCACATTTTTCTATCTCCTGAGCATAAGCATTTTTGACTTTAACATGCTTCTTATTTTCTTTAATAAGGAAGTCCTCTTGGCTATCTAAGAGTTCATCCTTCTCATGAATGGCACTAACTAATTCATTTAATTTTTCCTTTTGTTGCATGTTTAAGTTGGCAAAAAGGGTGAGCAAGTTATCCTCATCATCACTAGAATTTTCCTCATCACTAGAAGTTGCATATTTAGTGGAGGATCTAGATTTTACCTTCTTTTTGCCGTCCTTTGCCATGAGGCACTTGTGGCCGACGTTGGGGAAGAGAAGGCCTTTGGTGACGGCGATGTTTGCGGCATCCTCGTCGGAGGAGGAGTTGGTGGAGCTCTCGTCGGAGTCCCACTCCCGGCAAACATGGGCATCGCCGCCCTTCTTCTTGTAATATCTCTTCTTTTCTCTTCTCTTTCCCTTCTTGTCGTCACCCCTGTCACTATCACTAGATAATGGACATTTAGCAATGAAATGACCGGGCTTACCACACTTGTAGCAAACTTTCTTGGAGCGGGGCTTGTAGTCCTTCCCCCTCCTTTGCTTGAGGATTTGGCGAAAGCTCTTAATGATGAGCGCAATGCTTGGAGGCGTCGATGGGGACCCTACTTGATGTAGAGTCTTCTTTCTTCTCCTCCGTTGCCTTGAATGCAATGGGTTGTGCCTCGGGTACGGAGGAGGCGCCTTGCTCGATGATCTTCTTGGAGCCATTGATCATTAATTCAAAGCTCACAAATTTTTCTATCACTTCCTCAGGAGACATTAGTTTGTATCTAGGATCACCACGAATTAATTGAACTTGTATAGGATTAAGAAAAACAAGTGATCTTAGAATAACCTTGACCATTTCATGGTCATCCCATTTGGTGCTCCCGAGGTTGCGCACTTGGTTCAACAAGGTTTTGAGCCGGTTGTACATCGCTTGTGGCTCCTCCCCTTGGTGAAGCATGAAGCGACCGAGCTCCCCCTCGATCGTCTCCCGCTTGGTGATCTTGGTCACCTCGTCTCCTTCGTGTGCAGTCTTGAGCACGTCCCAAATTTCCTTTGCGCTCTTCAACCCTTGCACCTTATTATACTCCTCTCGACTTAGAGAGGCGAGGAGTATAATAGTGGCTTGGGAGTTGAAGTGTTGGATTTGTTCGACCTCCTCCGAATCGTAATCCTTGTCTCCCTTCTTTGGTACCTGTGCTCCATACTCAACAATATCCCATATGCTTTTGTGGAGTGAGGTTAGGTGGTGCCTCATTTTATCACTCCACATAGAATAATCTTCACCTTCAAACATAGGTGGTTTGCCTAATGGGACGGAAAGTAATGGAGTGCGTTTTGTAATACGAGGATAGCGAAGGGGCATCTTACTATACTTCTTGCGCTCATGGCGCTTAGAAGTGGCAGATGCCGATTCCGAGCCGGAGGTGGAGGGTGACGAAGAGTCGGTCTCGTAGTAGACCACCTTCTTCATCTTCTTCTTCTTGTCACCCTTCCGTTGGGACTTGATGGAGGAAGAGGATTCCTCCTTGTGCTTGTGGGCGGACTCCCTTGAGTGTGTTCTCCCCGAGCTTGCGGACTTGTCACCGGTCCCGATCTCCCTCTTGGCGGATGCTCCCAACATCACTTCGAGCGGTTAGGCTCTAATTAAGTACCGGGCTCTTATACCAATTGAAAGTCGCCTAGAGGGGGGGTGAATAGGCAAATCTGAAATTTATAAAGTTTAAGCACAACTACAAGTCGAGATTAGCGTTAGAAATATAATTGAGTCCGAAAGAGAGGGGGAAAACAAATCACAAACGAATAAGAGTGGATGACACGGTGATTTGTTTTACCGAGGTTTGGTTCTTGCAAACCTACTCCCCGTTGAGGTGGTCACAAAGACCGGGTCTCTTTCAACCCTTTCCCTCTCTCAAACGGTCACCTAGACCGAGTGAGCTTCTCTTCTCAATCAATCGGGACACTAAGTCCCCACAAGGACCACCACACAATTGGTGTCTCTTGCCTTGATTACAATTGAGTTGGAAACAAGAAAGAAGAAAGAAGAAAAGCAATCCAAGCGCAAGAACTCAAATGAACACAATTGTCTCTCTCACTAGTCACTATTTGATTGGAATGATCTTTGGACTTGGGAGAGGATTTGATATCTTGTTTGTGTCTTTGAATGAAGTCTAGAGCTCTTGTATGAGGTTTGAAGGCTAAAAACTTGGATTCATTGAAGTGTGGTGGTTGGGGGGTATTTATAGCCCCAACCACCAAGTTGACCGTTGGTGAGGGCTTCTATCGTATGGTGCACCGGACAGTCCGGTGCGCCACCAGACACTGTCCAGTGCGCCAGCCACGTCACCAGGCCGTTGGATTCCGACCGTTGGAGCTTCTGACAGGTGGGCCACCGGACAGTCCAGTGGTGCACCGGATAGTCACAATTCACTGTCCGGTGCGCCTTCTGGCGCTGCTCTGACTTCTGCGCGCGCAGGCGTGCACTGTACACTTTTACTGTTCCGTTGCTGACGACCGTTGGCGCTGTGTAGCCGTTACTCCGCTGCCACACCGGACAGTCCGGTGCTACACCGGACAGTCCGGTGAATTATAGCGGAGCGGCTCCTTGAATTCCCGAAGGTGGCAAGTTCGGAGTTGGGTTCCCTGGTGCATCGGACACTGTCCGGTGCGCCAGACCAGGGTTGCCTTCGGTTTAACTTTGCACCTTTGTTTTGAACCCTTTCTTTTATTTTTGTATTGGTTTGTTGTGAACCTTTGGCACCTGTAGAACTCATAATCTAGAGCAAACTAGTTAGTCCAATTAATTTTTGTTGGGCAATTCAACCACCAAAATTCATATAGGAAAAAGTGTAAGCCTATTTCCCTTTCACTAACACGTTCAGGTACTTGTTCCCTACTCCTTCCCATCATCCTATCAAGTGGCCCTGGAGATACCCTCTGGCTAGAGGATCCACCACCCCTGTCATACCTTGCACTAGCCCTCTGACTAAATTTGTGCTCCACACGTGACTGATGCAGAGCCGCTTTAAGTTCATCCTCATACTCATCGTCCCCAAAATGGGTTCGTGCTGCCTCATCTGCCCTCAGCTGCTGCCTGAACCTAGAACTCTTCTTTTCCTTTGTCTTATCTATGTCAAGTTGGAAGTATGCCTTTATGTCTAGAGGAACAGAGGGACATTTCTTGACATTCTTCCCTCTATGCGCGAGATGCTCCTTCAATCGGGTACCACTCCCTTCGCTCTTTGTTTCTCTACAATACTTGCATTTGAAACCTACGCCAACCTTCTCTCTGTGCAACCAAACTCTTTCTCTTTCTCTATCTCTATCTTCATCCGACATGTCTCCTACAGAATACAGATGTGGCAAAAATATCATATAACTTGAAACAATAACTAAACCATAACTAATACATAAACCATAAGCCATCACATCTATAATAACAATACCAAATCATATTTATAGTAGTAGTAAATAATATTATGAGTTACATATGCTATAACTAAAACAGAGCTAGGCACTAAATATTAAAAATCCATGAACGGAATCTAACAATAACAGTTATTAACACAAGCATGAATGAAATCTGAAAATCTAAACATTAAAAATCCAAATCTAGGCACTAAATATTTAAAACAGAGCTAAATCTTGGTACCATAACCGGTTTACCGGTGGTAAAACGTGATTTACCTCTTCCCGTGGGCGGTTTACCGCCAGTTTTGTGATTGAAACCATCAGCGAGGAGATCTGCGACGGCGCCGGGGGGGCAGCGGCGAAGCAGGCAGTAAACCGCTCCTGGCCGGCGGTTTGCCGCGCTTAGCCGCTGGTAAAAGACGCGGAGGCGGCGGCTTTTGCGTGTGCGGCGGTGATAGCTCTTAGGTAAGTGAAGGGGAAAGTGAGGGGAGCTGGGGAGGTCCCAGAGGAGAGGCCCAAGAGGGATGTTTAGATTTTTTGTTAACGGGTCCATACTTTGTTCTATTTTTTGTTGGCTAAACTGATTTAAATTTAAATATCTTATATACTAAATTACTCAGTAAAACATATAGTTTTTTTATCATATATTGTTTTTTAAAATTTGTTAAATTTTTTAAATTTAGACTGAATTCAAAAAAACCGCTGGTAAACCGTTACTGCCCCTGACGGTTTCGGTAAACCGAGGAGTTTACCACCGGTTTTCTGCGGTTTTGCAATCCTGGGCCCCGAGCCCCCAACCGTATGCGCTGCGCTATTTGTTTGCTTCTTTATCCGTTAAACATGTGTTTCGTTAGAATACCTTCGTAAATACACCAAATACACGTTCGACAACTTTTCTGTGTGCCTCTTGAGCTTTAGCAAAAAAAATATTATCTTTCAAATTAGCTGGAAGCTTCTTTATAAAGTAGACCAAAAAGGATATATAATATATTCTATCTGCTAAATAGTAGCTCATGTCATAGTTGTGTCCGTTAATTGTATTAGAAACTTCTCGAGCTTTACCATTAGCAACCCTGTCAAAAATAGGAGATCTATGCAGAACATATATTAATATCATTATATGACCAGGTAAACTAAACAAGGCATGACATATCCATAAATATGTACATGTAACTGCCTATAGTATAGTAGTTGGTTCTTTCACATGACCACTGTAGAGGAACCGCCCGAATTATTCCAACTTAAGTGCCTAAGTCCCACCTTAGAGGCTAGACCACACTTAAATAGGAATAAAACGTCAGTCCCTCGGATCTAGTCCGACGAGGCCACTAACAGGATCAAGTACTACATACTCACTTGAAGGTGAGGCACAGAGCAAATACAATAAAGCATAAAACCATGATTTTAAAGTACTTAAGGTTATTACAACATCATCGGAGTTTTGCAAAAGTAGTAATCATTGTTCGGAATGCAGCAGAAATTAACTAACGATAAGTAAGGGAGGATGGGGAAGCCTGGCCCATCACTCCTCCTGCTCCTCTCCTGCTGAGGTAGGATCCCACTCGACTGTCCAACCCGGTGGCAAGGTAGACGACCAAGTCACTTGATAGGAACAGGGGTGCCCGATCTTCCGTCAGGTGAAGGTAACTATCGATTTGGTGGAGATGTCACACAGATGATCTGACTTCCAATCAACACGACTAGAACCCCGCAATCGCAGCACCACTTCTCCTCTAGTTATCAACCATGCACTGCACGATTGACCTCGCCACGAGGGCTAATTCCTGCCTGAGAATCAAAGTCAAAAGCAAGAACAAGAAAGAACACAATCTAGAATATTGCGGATGAATGATTAAGCTCACAAGTTGGGGTCTCACAAACCGATCTACAGTGACTGTTCTTGACAGATCTAACTTAAGCAAAACCCAAACCTAATTGTGGTGGTGGCTGCTGAATAAATATAGTATTAGGGCGTCCGTGACCCCTGGACTCGCCCCTAATGGGCTCCGACGAGATACACGGCCCAACAGACTGTGTCGCAGCACCAAAACAGAATCTGAACACTGAATTGTTTCGACGATTTCCATTGACTTAGGATTAATTTTAGGGTAAAACCAGTTGGGTTGGTTAGATAATCTCTTTATCTTTCCAACCATATCAAGCCCGTTGCAATCGGAGTCCGGATGCATCTTGGGCATCCATTTTAGTGCAGACTGGTCCTAGAACCCGAGATGGAGTCACAGCCGAGTCGGACTTGATCTCCTTCCTGTTGTGGGCGCCCTTGCTGCTCCTCCTCAACACCTAGGCCTTTCCCAAGTCCTTGCTGGTCCTCTCCAAGGTTCCTAATCATCAAAACATCCATGGCCCCAAGCGTAAGCTCTGAAACACAATTGACTAGGGTAGAACGTACCTGGAGAATTAGCTGTCATGCACGCGATCGTGTTATCGGTCCATTCATTGTATGTATAGAAGTGATGTCCTCATCATCCTCCTCCTCTTGAATTAGAGTCGTCCTCGACTTGATCTCATCCTCGCCACCCATATATGGCTTCAAATCTGAAATGTTAAAGGTGGGACTAACCCGAAAATCTGGAGGCAACTCAGGTGGTAATCCAGGGGGTATCTTAGAGGGAAACACATCCATATACTCTTGCAAAAGGTTAGCAATAGGCGGTGGCAAAGCAATAGACGTATCATCAATGGAATAGAAAGCATTTTTGCACACTAAGGCATATCAAAGTCCAACAGAGGCATGTGACTCATCAAGATCAGATTAGTGGCTAGCAAAGTAGGAGTTTTTAACTTAATAGGTTGCTGATTTTCAGAGTTCAAAACACATTTTTGCTTAGCATTAGTCTTTTTCTCATGTTCAAAGTGGACAATTTCAGTGGGAGTCATAGGAAGCAACACAATTTTCTTTCCCTTATGCATGAAAGCATATTTATTAGATCTACCATGGTGAATAACATCAGTATCAAACTCCCAAGGATGTCCCAGTAAAAGAGAGCAAGCATCCATACTCACCACATCGAAATCAGCAACGTCATGGTAAGAGCCAATAGAAAAATGCACCCTTGCTGTTTTTGTTACCTTGAACTTACCGCTGTTGTTAAACCATTGAATGTGATAAGGGTGGGGATGCTCTCGTGTGGTCAAGCCAAGCTTCTTGACCAAATCTGAACTCACCAAATTATTGCAGCTTCCACCATCAATAATAACACGTGCACACCGATTCTCGATGTCGAAGAAAGTCTGGAACAAATTATGGCGTTGCTGCTTCTCTGATGATTCAGGCTGAGAACTAATAACACGCTGCACCATGATGCTTCGAAGGTTCACCATAGCATCAACACCAAGCATGGCATCATCATTAGCAGCAACATCACTGGAGTCATCATCGTCACCCTCACTGTCGGAAGCACTAATGTAGCCATCATCCGTAGCAATGTATGTTCACTGACTCGGGCAATTCTTCTTCACATGACTAATCCCATGACAGCGGTGGCAGACAATACCCGAAGAACGACCACTAGAAGGTGCTGCAGGTGCTGGTGAATTCTGTTTCTTGGCGGGTACCTACAAAGGAAGGTTACCAACATGTGCAGCAGGTGTCGAGGGAGGTCACGTGGACGCTGGAGTGGTCGAAGGTGTATGACTCGAGGCAGGTGTGTGCGTCCGTGATGTTGAGGATGCACCAAAAGTAGCCCTAGGTCGATGTTGGCGTCCCTGCAATTCCTTCTCTGCAAGCATAGCAAACTGGAACAACTTGTTGACAGTGTTAAATTCTTTGTAATCCACAATGTCCTGAATGTCACGCCGCAAACCTGAATAAAAATGGCAAAGAGCGTCCTCATGTCCCTCTACTATCCCACAACGCTGCAATCCCTTCTGAAGCTCAGCATAATAATCTTGAACAGATTTATCCCCTTGCTCTAAACGCATCAATTTCTTACGCAATTCTCTATGATAAGATGGGGGAACAAATCTATCGCGCATAGCTACCTTAAGATCTTCCCAAGTCGTAGGTGCTCTACCATACCCAACTAGACCAGTCCACTAGACAATAGCAAAATCTTTAAATTCACTAGTGGCTTGTCTAACTTGATGTCGTTCAGGTACAAGGTGGGCAGCAAATTTCTGTTCTATCGTCATCTCCCAATCAAGATATCCCTCAGCATCATAATGACCCGAAAAAGATGGTATAGAAAATTTAATCTTAGCATAAGGGTCGTCAGGAGCACGATTGTTATTACCTTGCTGGCGGTGTGGCATACCTTCTGTGTTTTGATGAAGACGGCGACGTAGGCGCAAATCTCTGGTGGCCGCTTCATCATAATTACCTTCTTCATCAAACACCGCATCATCGGGAAGACGTGGACGAGTAGGTGGTGGTGGCGGTGCTTGTTGTTGCGTCTCCAATACAGCAAGTCTATCGACGATCTGGGACAATCGTCGATCCAGCCTCTCGTAAGTCTTGCCAAGGTTCATGTCAATGAAGGCATCATGCACTGACTTGTGGACCGTCTCCTCCATTTGCTCCTTCAGGAGCTTATTGTTTGCCTCAAGATCTTGGCAGCTAACACATTCATCGAAGTTTGTAGGGATCTTTGCTTCTTCTTCGTCGCCTGCCATCGAAACATAAAAACAGGAAACAAACAGTGACGATTATCCCTAATAATTTCACTAGACGCTCCTCTCAGGTGGAACACAGGAACACGCTCTAATGTATCTTACCAAGCTCTTACAAGTGTCTGACGAAATACAAGCAAAGGATGGTACAATCGGAGGCTGGTTCGTGATACTTACCAAGAGGGAGTGAAACCGCGATTGCAAGGTGACAGCTGTATTGATGAGAAGAAAGTATGTGGAGCTTGGAAGGCCAAAAAAACTAATATAAAGGATTAGCAAAAATCGAGGCAGATTAGCGAAGTTCAATAAGTGTCCAAAGCACAAATCACAATTGCTGGCTAAGACGTGTCCTATCGAAGCACAACAAGGTAAAAGTAACAAAACAACAGAATGGCAGTTCTGTAAATAGAGCAGATTTTTCAGCACTAGTAGAAATCAAAGGCGCGTTTCCAAAGGAGTACCAGCAAAAGAGCTCGAAATATTCTGAATTTTTTTACCACTGATCCAAAAACAAAAAGGATGGAAGCACACAAAATTTCACTTGAAACATAGTTGTATTGTGGCCTAGAGAAAATCACAAAGGATCTCTGAAATTCCTTAAAACACTTAAACAGAGTTGTATTGAACTCAAACGGAGCACCGAGCGAAAAGTTATGCCTGTTTTATGGAAGGTACCTCAAGTTATGGTTTTAAAAGGCACAAATTGGCAGGAACCGTATGCGGCGGCTATGGAGCACAGGGGCACAAACCTCCCTGGTATAAGCAATAGGTAAGCACCAGATGATGAAACAAGGAGGGGCTACGATGCAAGGCGGCTTGCAACCTAATCTAGGGCTAGCGTGGTGAGAGTTCACACAAGGCGGCTAGCGAGGGCAAATCGAGTAATGTGGTGTCTCGACTTGTAATCTGGGAAAGGTGGATGGGATAGCGGCGGAAACAAATAACAGCGATGGAGCGGTTGAACTACGATGACGACACGACCTAAACCAGCAACAAGACTCGAACACGGACATAAACTCAACAAAGCAATCTGAAACGAAATTGCAAGGCTAAACAGGGTTCTAGGACAGTGGAATTTGTTTTTGTATGACAGTTTTCTGGAGTTATAGGAAGAAAAACATAAAATAAACTAGGGTAATCCTGACGGTAATACCTGAGTCTTTGAATACCACTTGATAGGAATGGGGGTGCCCGATCTTCCGTCAGGTGAAGGTAACTATCGATTTGGTGGAGATGTCACACAGATGATCCGGCTTCCAATCAACACGACTAGAACCCCGCAATCGCAGCACCACTTCTCCTCTGGTTATCAACTGTGCACTGCGCAATTGACCTCGCCACGAGGGCTAATTCCTGCCTGAGAATCAAAGACACAAGCAAGAACAAGAAAGAACACAATCTAGAATATTGCGGATGAATGATTAAACTCACAAGTTGGGGTCTCACAAACCGATCTACGACGACTGTTCTTGACAGATCTAACTTAAGCAAAACCCAAACCTAATTGTGGCGGTGGCTGCTGAATAAATAGAGTATTAGGGCGTCTGTGACCCCTGGACTCGCCCCTAATGGGCTCCGACGTGATACACGGCCTAACGGCCCAACAGACGGTGTCGCAGCACCAAAACAGAATCTGAACACTGATTTGTTTCGACGATTTCTATTGACTCCGGATGTAATTTAGGGTGAAACCAGTTGGGTTGGTTAGATAATCTTTTTATCTTTCCAACCATATCAAGCTCGTCGCAATCGGAGTCTGGATGCATCTTGGGCGTCTATTTTAGTGCAGACTGGTCCTAAAACCCGAGATGGAGTCACAACCGAGTTGGACTTGATCTCCTTCCTGTTGTGGGCGCCCTTGCTGCTCCTCCTCAACACCTAGGTCTTTCCCAAGTCCTTGCTGGTCCTCTCCAAGGTTCATAATCATCAAAACATCCATGGCCCCAAGCGTAAGCTCTGAAACACAATTGACTAGGGTAGAACGTACCTGGAGAATTAGCTATCGTGCACACGATCGTGTTATCGGTCCATTCATTGTATGTATAGAAGTGATGTCCTCATCATCACTCCAGCAACCATATCCTCCAGAGAACCTGTAAAAATTATGCCACAAGCAAGGCTGAGTATACTAATACTCATCTAGACTTACCCGGTGTGAGGAGTCTACTCCTCTACCTCTAGACATGCAGCTGTTTGGCTGAGGGGTTTGGTTTGCCAAAAGCACTAGCTGAGTCTAAAATCAAGTTTTAGCTTTTCAAGTTTTAGTGTGATTCTCTTAAGACTAGATGTGTACCTAGCTAATGATACATGGTATCAAGCATTTTAACAATCAACATCTTTTGCCAATCAACTCATTTCCACTTATTACTCAATGCAGTACAATGGATCAAGCAGTCTCATTAGCTGCGAGAAGCAGACGATTCGAATCAAGTCTTTAAACCTTGCAAGGTAAACCTAAACACACGACGTGGCGAGGCACTCTGTCCCCACACACATCAACCATCCCCATCGATTCCCTGGCAACAGAACAGGGCTCACCGCCTTGGTGTACAATGCCTCACTGACCCCGACTGCCGTCGTGCAGTGACCGCACTTGTACCCACCATAACCGGAATGGGAGACCATGTCTCAGGTCACGTGAGGGGCAAAGTCTGCGGGCAGGTTCACTCAGGTACTAGGCTTACCGATTTACCATATTTCACGACATGTGCTTAATACGTTCAAACACTTAACATAGGTATCCGCACGTTAAGCCTTATTCCAATTTCGTCTCGTAGACCACGCATCCCCATGGATCCGTGTCCACAGGCTATCATCATTCTGTTATAAAAAATGGATACAACCAATTCCTGACCTCGCGCGAGTGCTAGAAAAATCACTCGACTTCTACCAAGATCCCTAATTAGCAAAACAGCTACTCGACCTAGCATACTAGTATTCATCTCAAAGGGAATGCTGAGTTCATGCAACTAGGGTTTCAGTCAACTCCTACACTTAAGTGTACAATACAAGCCTACAAACATTAAGTGCAGTAAAATAGCATATATATAATGGTTATGCATTAAACCGGGGCTTGCCTTCCAAAGCTGGGGCAGGCAGATCCTCGATGGCAGGCTCTAGTGCTGGCTCCTGGACTACTTCCTGAGCAGCTCCTTGCTCCGGAACGAGGATGTACTCTCCGTCAGCGAGATTACAGTCTATCGAATCCAATGAATAAGATATATATATTAATGATATGTCCATTTAGTAAATACTATGTATGGTGAAACAACTATGAAAAACAGTGGGTACACTAGGGTTTCTTTATCGGATGGTGTGTTAAGGGTTCCATACACTCATCTTAGGGTCTTGAGTGAACTTAAAACTTTTAATCACCTCCTTTATGTTTTATTTGGACTCTTAGGAGGATTTAGTTGTACATTATTAATTTCTTCCACAATTCCCCTTTTACTTTCTATTATGCTTATTATTGAGTGCTTTTGAACTACCATGGCAAATTAGAATTTTCCAAAAAATGCTACAAAAATTACAGTGGGTAAACATTGATCTCTGTAGTTTATTCTAAAATTTTGGGGTTAGAATTAATTCAGATAATCCTTGGGCAAAAATGCCAAAAGTGAGGGTAAAAGGTCACTTTGCACTACAACTCTAATTTAGGTGAGGTTTCTGGACAAAAATCTATTTTTGCCAAGATTCATGGGTGATAATAGGTCCTTGTGCCAAAAATCACTAAAAGTGACCTAATGGTTATTTAGTTGTGATTTTCTAAAGTTTAATGTCAAAAATGTACTTATAACTAACTTGTCATTTGAAAAATATCAAACAATAGAACTTGTATTTTTCTTAGATTCATATTAACATATCATGTTTTCTCCCAAGGGTTGGGGTGGTTTCTCCTTAGGATTATTTTTCTAGGATTTTATAAGTTCTTATTGTATTTAAGAAATAAAATGTGGTGCATTTCTTTTATACTAAGAGAGGGTTCAACAAAATTTTCTTGTGATCTATGTTACTTAAGTAAGCCAGGAAAATGTGAGTACCCCCTGGTTCTTGTTTTAAATCCACCTGTTCATTTTCTCAATGTTTGAGTAAATGCAAGTTTTAATGGTTAATGCCTCCTTAATCTGGTGTGCTGAGGAGTTTAACATTTTTAAACAAAGTAGTTAGTAGTTAAGCATGTCTCTGATTTTTCTTACCCTCAGTCCAAAAGTATTTCTATTTTTCCTCTATTTATTTAGTTTTGGGCAGTATACTTAATTAAATTGAAACTCTAAAAAGTCTTGCAGTACTTAGGGTGTTTGTTATTTTTCCTAAGTAGTTCATATTATTTAGCACCTAGCAAAATTAGTTTGACCAAAATTGGCTGGATAAAATTTGAGTTATGAATTTTGCAAGCTCTGCATTCGTTTAAAAGAATAAAGCTTAAAAGGTTTAAGGGAAAACCAGTTTGCACCGAGGCCCTTGGGGTTTCCCTTAACTAATCCTTTAAACCGTACCCCTGCAGAACTATTCCTCTGTGTCGCTGACTTTGCAAAAACCCCCTGGCTTTTCCTTCTTTCAACCCGGGCTCCTTCCCCCTCGTAACAGTAACCGCGGAGAGGAAAAAGGGTGGTGCGGCTTACCGGCGGTGAGGGAGCTCCGGTGAAGGGCTGGGTGAGATTCAGGGGGTCCTTGCGGTCACGTCGAGGTGCAGGTTGTCGACGGTGATGGCCGGAATAGGTCTGACCACGTGCGCAGGCGGTCGGGCTTGTCGACGGCGTGTGCTCCGGCCTGCTCACGGCGGTAGGGCTCAATCAAATGGCATAGGGAGCTTCTCGGGATACTAAGGATGGTACATGTACAAGGAATCAACGAATGGCTTACCGTGGAGCTCGGTCTATGTGCGACGGCGGCCGGTTGAAGTCCGGCGACGTCGATCCGTCGTCTCCAGTGAGGTATAGTTCAATCCGCGGCTTGGGGAGCTTCCCTAAGGTCCGTAGAAGCTAACCCGAGGGTCGGACGGGATGGGGAGTGGCTGGTTTGGCCGGTCTACGGTGGCTGTGGCTTGCTCTGCCGCTGGCACGCCGTTCTCTGGGCAAACACCGGCGAACTCGAGCTCGGGTTGGGTCAGGGACGCGCGGGGGTGTACGGTCGAGGCTGGGGAGGCTTTTATAGCCGCAGGCGTGGGGGTGGGTGCAGGATTGGCATGGCGCGAGGCTGCGCGCGTGGGTTGAGCGCCGAGGGCGTGCTCTGGTGTTGCCAGGGCGCGTCGAACATGTGGCCGTGTTCATCTGCCCCAGTTCTTGCGCCTGCATAGGTCACAACCATGCGAATCTCGCCAAAGGTCTTGTGCAAGATTTCTTCCTGGCACCTAGGGCTAGCTAGTTTGTGTAAGTTCCAATGGAAGATCTGCCCTAGCTTGTGAGATATGTGGGCGCCAAGTCTTGTCTGTCTGCATTGTTCACCAGCGACAAAACTGATGCCAAACCATGTCAAACGACCATGGTTTGATTTCAAATGTTTCAGGGGTGTGCCTTGGGTAATTTGGCCACTTTTTGTTATTTGGTCCAAGTGGTTTTGGCCCCAGCACAAGGGTGAACACCTTTGATCTTTGGGCTAGGGTGGGTTTTGGGGACTTAGAAAAATTTGGAATGGCTCTAGTGTGCTCCCCACTTGGTGAATTGTTTTGGGGTTTTTGTTGGGCCTTTTTGTAATACCTCCCTTAATACATTTTGTAGATTTACTAATATACTTCATCTTTGGTAAAGGTTCCCTTTTATGATTTGGCCATTTGCCCACTCTTTCCCCTTTAATCCCATGTTTAGGGTTTAATGGCTTAAGAGGGGAATTAAGGTTTTAGAATCTTGTTCATGAGTGAAAATTGTATGAAGGCTAGGGTTCCTTTCTTGTGATGATCAATACTTGGCTTAACCATGCTTCTAAGCTTTTAGTGCCTTCACTTTCTAATTTAGCATATAGGGTAAGAGGTCAAAAATGTGCTTATTGGGCTAGGGCCTTGGGTAACACCTGGGGTGTTACAGCCCTCCCCCCTTAGAGTAATCTCGTCCCGAGATTTGGTAGGGATCCTTTAGTGGGGTACCAAGAAGGTGCACGTTGGTATATTGTAGTTCCTTTTTGGTCAAGATTTTCTAGTAAACTGCTCTTCGAATGTCATTCTCTTTGCAACTTCAGAAGGAAGTCCTTCTAGATTTAGTTTCACAACTTACTCTACTCGTATTAACTATGTTTCTCTTATTCTTAGATTCAAAGGGCAGGTGGGGGTGTTTTGGGTTACGTACCGAGTCTTTTAGGCAGAAAATCGAGGAAATCAGAGCACAGAAAATCCTCAGTTTCCCACGTAGCTTCTTCTTCTGAATGGTTGCTCCACTGAATCTTATACATTCGGATTGACCTTGCTCGAGTTGACCTTTCCTTTTGGTCCAATACCTTGACGGGGTGCTCTTGATATGACAAGTCTGGTTCTATCTCCAATTCAGGTTCAGGTAGCACTTCCGTGGGTAAACGGACACACTTCCTTAGTTGAGACACATGAAACACATCATGAATTACTGACATATGAGGTGGCAACTTCAACTGGTACACTACAGGTCCACAATTCTCTTTGATTTCATAGGGTCCAATATAGCGAGGGGCTAAATTGCCCTTGATCCCAAATCTCTGAACACCTTTGGTGGGTGACACTTTGCGATACACATGATCTCCCACCTCGAACTGTAGAGGTTTCCTTCTTTTATCGTGATAGCTCTTTTGCCTGGCCTGAGGAGCTTCCAAGTTCTTCTTAATGACTCTGACTTTATCCTTAGCTTCAAGCACTAGGTCAGGTCCAAATACTTCCCTTTCTCCAACTTGTGACCAATTTAGCGGTGTTTTACACCTTCTCCCATACAAGGCCTCGAAAGGTGCCATCTTTAGGCTAGATTGGTAGCTGTTATTGTAAGAGAATTCTGCCAGAGAAAGGCACTTATCCCAATTCTTACCATAGTGTAACACACATGCCCTCAACATGCCCTCAAGAATCTGATTTACTCTTTTTGTTTGGACGTCAGTTTGAGGATGGTATGCTGAGCTTCTTATCACATTGGTTCCAAGTGACTTTTGCAGCTGCTCCCAGAAACGTGCCACAAACAGCGCTCCTCTATCAGACACAATGGTCCTCGGGATTCCATGCAAACGCACTATTTGGTCAATATAGATCGCTGCATATTTTTCCGCCTTGTGGGTGGTATGCACTGGCAAGAAATGAGTTATCTTGGTTAGCCTATCCACAATGACCCAAATAGAATTGTGGTGCCGGGAGGTGTTGGGCAAACCCACAATAAAATCCATGCAAATGTCCTCCCATTTCCAAGAAGGGAGGAGAAGAGGCTGTATGGTACCTGCTACCTTCAGATGACTAGCTTTGATTCTTTGGCAAGTGTCGCACTCAGCTACATACTTAGCTATTTCCCTCTTCATCCGGGTCCACCAATATAAGGATCTGAGGTCATGATACATCTTATTACTGCCGGGGTGCATGGAAAACTTGGAAAGATGAGCTTCGTCCAATATTTTCTTCCTGAGTTCTGGGTTTTTAGGGACAACCAATTGGTCCTGAAATCATAGAACTCCCTTGCTGTTCTGACGAAAGCATTTGTACTTATCCACCTTTTGTTCGAGCATTTCCTTAATGACTTAAACACCCTTGTCACCAATCTGTGCCATGATTATCTGCTCTTGTAAAGTTGGCTCTACTGAGATATAATTCAAGGTTCCTGGGGAAACAACTTCATGTTTAGCTTGCGCAACTCATCACACAGAGTGGCGATCTTAGAGTCCATGGTTACACCGTTGCACTGGGCTCTTCGACTTAATGCATCTGCCACAACATTTGCCTTGCCCAGATGGTAATGTACTTCTAGATCATAATCCTTGATCAATTCCAACCATCTGCTCTGCCTCATATTAAGATCAACCTGAGTGAAAATATACTTGAGACTCTTGTGGTCAGTATAGATGTTATAATGAGCTCCCATTAGATAATGTCTCCATATCTTCAGAGCATAAAATACTGCTGCTAACTCTAGATCATACGTGGAGTAATTTTGCTCATGAGGCCTGAGTGCTCGGGATGCGTAGGCAATAACTCGATTGTCTTGCATCAAAACACAACCCAATTCAGTGCCCGAAGCATCGCAATACACATCAAAAGATTTGGTGTTGTCGGGCTGAGCTAGCACGGGTGCTGTTGTCAGATGCTGTCTTAATGCGTGAAAGGCATCCTCACATTTCTGACTCCATTCATACTTTACTCCCTTCTTCAACAATTCTGTCATTGGCTTAGCAATCCTAGAGAAATCTGGAATGAATCGCCGATAATATCCTGCCAATCCTAGAAAACTCCGAATCTGTCGTACGGTGGTAGGAGGCTTCCAATCCATCACCTCTTGCACCTTCTCAGGATCAACTAGTATCCCATCCTGAGAAATGGTGTTTCCCAAGAATTTAATATCCCTTAGCCAGAAATCACATTTGGACAATTTAGCATATAAGCGATGATCGGCGCAGTCGCTGAAGTAGTGTATGCAAGTGCTTGGTATGTTCGTCTTCATTCTTTGAGTAGACCAAGATATCATCAATGAAGACCACCACGAACTTGTCCAGTTCTGGCATAAACACTGAATTCATCAAATACATGAAATATGCCGGGGCATTTGTTAGCCCGAATGACATCACCAAGTACTCATAAAGCCCGTATCTGGTGGAGAAAGCCGTCTTTGAAATATCGCTGGCCCTGATCTTGATTTGATGATAGCCAGAGCGAAGGTCTATCTTGGAAAACACCTTGGCTCCAACCAATTGATCAAACAACACATCAATGCGGGGCAAAGGATACTTATTTTTAATCGTTACTGCATTGAGAGGGCGGTAATCGACACACAATCTCAAACTCTCATCTTTCTTCTTTACAAACAAGGCTAGACATCCCCACGGTGATGTACTTGGGTGAATGAATCCCTTGTTCAACAACTCTTGTAACTGCTTCTTCAGCTCTGCTAACTCTGCCGGAGGCATTCTATAGGGTTTCTTGGATATAGGTGCGATTCCGGGTTGTAGCTCTATTGCAAACTCTATGTTCCTGTCGGGTGGCATCCCTGGCAATTCATCTGGGAAAACATCAGGGTACTCACAGACCACTGGAATCCTTTCGACGGGTGACTCTATCAGGGCGAAGGCACAAGAATGGGTACAACCTTGGTCGGGTAGGTACAAGGTGATCTCTCCATCCATTGGTGAGTGAATTTCAATGGCTCTTGCTGCGACATCAATCACAACATGGTGTCGTGATAACCAGTCAGTCCCCAAGATGATATCCACGCTCTCCAATCCCATGATTAGGAGAGTGGTTTTAAATATGAAACTACCCAATCTTATTGGCACGTGCCTATTGATCTGATAGGTGGCAACCCTGCCTCCTAGTGTTGAAATCGTAATGCCCCCATTTGTGTGATAAAACTGTGTGATGCACCAGAATCAAAAAGAATGACAGCAGGGTAATTCAAAACATAAAAGATACCAGTCATGACGGGTGCTCCCTCGGGAATGTCAGCCAATGTGGTGAAGTTGAGCCTGCCTTGCCTCACTTGCACCCTCTGCCTCTTGCCTTGGTTCTGACTTGCATTCTGCCCCTGCCTCTGCTGGTTTTTGGGACAATTCTTGGCATAATGTTCGGTGCCACCACAAGTGAAACACATGTTGTCATTGCCCTGACGGTACTGCTGCTGGGGCTGGTTGCTGTTCCTCTGAACTGGGGGTTAAGAGCGGTTAGGTGCCTGCTGTTGCTGCTGGGGTCGGATCACCCATCGTCCTTGCTATTGCTGAGGTCCCCTATTCTGAGTGTCGGACACAATCCTAAAGCGCTGGGGATGAGCTGAAGGTCTTGCCATAGGGGTCTTCCTCTTCTTTTCTGCCTGACGAGCTATTATGCAATCCTCCTGGGAAATGGCCATGTTGACTAACTCATTGTAGCTATTGGCCCTAACCGTGTTGAGGCGGTCACAGAGCTTAGTACTGAGGCCCCTCCTGAATCTGTCTCTCTTCTTCTCATTCGTGTCAGCATGATAACCTACGTACTGACACAGGTCATTAAAGGCTTGGGTGTACTGCAACACTGTACGACTTCCCTGAGTGAGTGCCAGAAATTCACTGAGCTTGCGGTCCATGATGCCTGCTGGTATGTGATGCCCTCTGAATGCTACCTTGAACTCTCCCCATTCAACCATGTGGTCAACCGGCTGCATGGCGAGGAAATGGTCCCACCATGTCCGCGCGAGCCCACGAAGCTGCTGGGTGGCAAAACGGACCTTGGCCGTATCGGAACACTCTCCATTAAGCAGTGGGAATTTGGATTCCACCACCCTGAGCCACACATCAGCATCGAGTGGGTCCTCTACCCTGGTGAACAACGGCGGCTGAGTACTGAGGAACTCCTGATAGGTGGCCGCTGCTGGGGGACGCTGATGATGATCACCACTACCATAGTGCTAAGGTGGTGGTTGACGTTGAGCTAGCTGTCGCAGGATCTCATTTTGCTGGGCCATCAGCTCCTGCATGGTAGGAGGTTGCGACGGTGGTGGAGGAACACGCTCATTCTGTCCACGGCGTGCTCTTCCTGCCATCTAAAATTAAGGAGGTTCTTAATATCACACTTTGATTTCCATGATTGCACATGATAAAAGACCTCAAATAACAAGGTTTGTAAGATTCCAAATATTTCCTTGCCTTCCACAATTGGTCTCAATAGAATAAAATCTCGATCATACTTAAAAGTAGAAACCATTCATCATTCAACATGCGAAAAGAGTTTTTCCAACGGTTACAGCAGTGCTCAAAATACTCGACTCTCTCTAGCCTAGTACCTCCAAGGCACAAAAGCTAAGCTAGTTTCGAGGAGTTCTACTGCTGCTCACCTCTATCTTAGCCCTGAAATCTAATGAACAAACGAGGCAACACTAGACTCGGGGGAAGGTGGTCTTCCTGAGTCAGCAGTGTCCAAGCTGGATGCAGGCTCCGACTCCTCTCCTCCCTTGATGTCTACATCCTAATTGGCCCCTTCTGCCTCCATGTCTTGAATCTCTTAATGGTGTAGATCCAAATGCTGGTTGGCTTCCTCAAGCTGTTGCTGTGTGGTCTGGAGCTGATCTTCCAGAACCTCGATGGTGTTCTCCCTGGCCTCCACCTGATCTTCGAGCTCTTGGATTTGGGTGGCCATCTACTCCACCTGGAGATCCTTTTCCACCAGCTCAGTGGACAAGTCGACAACAAGGTCCTCCCTGTTATCCAAGGTGATCTTGGTAGACTCCACTAGTCCCATCCGCTCGGACATCACCTCACCTCGCAATGCCTGCAGACGAACCATCAGGTGGGCGGTATGTCCAGGGTAGAGAGCCCACACATCATTGGCGTGTTCAACTCGATCCTTCCACATTGGATCGTCCTCCTTATCAGCGGGGAACAAGCCAATGGGATGGGTTGAGAGCTCCAAGGTGTGAAAGCCGCAGAAGGTGGTTAGCACATGCAGAGCAGTGGACTCAATAGTATCCTTAGCCCTGAAATCGAAAGACTCAGAGTCCAGTGAACGCCAGCCGGGCTGCAAGGGATGAGGATCCAAGGTCATCCTCACCCTACAGCGGGGTACCCGGTGCTCCTCGAACAACTGCACCACGTACTGGGGAGGCGTAGCATAACCGGCTCCCTACAGTACCTCCCACAAAATACAAGGAAAACCCTCTCATGCAAGTTCGTCTGTGTGGGAATGTGCATTCCCTCCTTCCGTCGATTCGTGAGAAGTCATCTGTGTAAGGGCAAGCGTAAGCGAAAAGAAAAAGAATTACCAAAATAAAAGGAAACTAGTGCTTGGCTTTCCCATGGTTAAGTTGCGGTCTTCGATGTAGACTTAATTTCTTATTATGGGTGTCTCTTTGATTAAGTAGACTTTGTTGATATTGACCTCTTACTAAGTAGCTAGAAAAAAATAATGCATGCATGCTCGTCCTAAGCGACCTCACATTAAGTATATAGGGGTATAGAAATCCCCCACTTATAACATAGCAGCCTATAGGGCATATTCAAATAGCCACCTAGCTACCCATCTAGTATCCTAAGGCTTCACGCTCTAGGTTTATCCTTATCGTCCTAACCGCTATCCAATTTTGGTTTCTAGGCAAGTTTTACTTTTGAAAAGGTTGGTAATTACGATTTATTGA
This sequence comes from Zea luxurians, assembly GCA_029449295.1. Classification (NCBI taxonomy): domain Eukaryota; kingdom Viridiplantae; phylum Streptophyta; class Magnoliopsida; order Poales; family Poaceae; genus Zea; species Zea luxurians. The sequence continues at coordinate 34,881 of JAOPSE010001100.1, forward strand.
TCCCTCTGGGGTGGTACAAGCTCCGATACTAGCTGTGGCGGAACCGCCCAAATTATTCCAACTTAAGTGCCTAAGTCCCACCTTAGAGGCTAGACCACACTTAAATAGGAATAAAACGTCAGTCCCTCGGATCTAGTCTGACGAGGCCACTAACAGGATCAAGTACCACATACTCACTCGAAGGTGAGGCATAGAACAAATACAATAAAGCATAAAACCATGATTTTAAAGAAGTACTTAAGGCTATTACAACATCATCGGAGTTTTGCAAAAGTAGTAATCATTGTTCAGGATGCAGTGGAAATTAACTAACGATAAGTAAGGGAGGATGGGGAAGCCTGGCCCATCACTCCTCCTGCTCCTCTCCTGCTGAGGTAGGATCCCACTCGACTGTCCAACCCGGTGGCAAGGTAGACGGCCAAGTCACTCCAGCAACTATATCCTCTAGAGAACCTATAAAAATTATGCCACAAGCAAGGCTGAGTATACTAATACTCAGCTAGAATTACCTGTTGTGAGGAGTCTTCTCCTCTACCTCTAGACATGCAGCTGTTTAGCTGAGGGGTTTGGTTTGCCAAAAGCACTAGCTGAGTGTAAAATCAAGTTTTAGCTTTTCAAGTTTTAGTGTGATTCTCTTAAGACTAGATGTGTGCCTAGCTAATCACACATGGTATCAAGCATTTTAACAATCAACATGTTTTGCCAATCAACTCATTTCCACTTATTACTCAATGCAGTACAATGGATCAAGCAGTCTCATTAGCTGCGAGAAGCAGATGATTCGAATTGAGTTTTTAAACCTTACAAGGTAAACCTAAACACATGATGTGGTGAGGCACTCCGTACCCACACACATCAACCGTCCCCATCGATTCCCTGGCAACAGAACGCCTTAGCGTACAATGCCTCACTGACCCTGACTGCCGTCGTGCAGTGACCGTACTTGTACCCACCATAACCGAAATGGGAGACCACGTCTCAGGTCGCGTGAGGGGCAAAGTCTATGGGGAGGTTCACTCAGGTACTAGGCTTACCGATTTACCATATTTCTCAGTATGTGCTTAGTACGTTCAAACGCTTGACACAGGTATCCACACGTTAATCCTTATTCCAATTTCGTCTCGTAGACCACGCATCCCCATGGATCCGTGTCCACAGGCTATCATCATTATGTTATCAAAAATGGATACAACCAATTCCTGACCTCGCGTGAGTGCTAGAAAAATCACTCGACTTCTACTGAGATCCCTAATTAGCAAAGCAGCTACTCGACCTAGCATACTAGTATCCATCTCAAAGGGAATCCTGAGTTCATGCAACTAGGGTTTCAGTCAACTCCTACACTTAAGTGCACAGTACAAGGCTACAAACATTAAGTGCAGTAAAATAGCATATATATAATGGTTATGCATAAAACCGGGGCTTGCCTTCCAAAGCCAGGGCAGGCAGATCCTCGATGGCAGGCTCTGGTGCTGGCTCCTGGACTACCTCCTGAGCAGCTCCTTGCTCTAGAACGAGGATGTACTCTCCGTCAGTGAGATTATAGTCTATCGAATGCAATGAATAAGATATATATATATTAATGATATGTCCATTTAGTAAATACTATGTATGGTGAAACAACTATGAAAAACAGTGGGTACACTAGGGTTTTCTTTATCGGATGGTGTGTTAAGGGTTCCATACACTCTTCTTAGGGTCTTGAGTGAACTTAAAACTTTTAATCACCTCCTTTATGTTTTATTTGGACTCTTAGGAGGATTTAGTTGTACATTATTAATTTCTTCCACAATTCCCCTTTTACTTTCTATTATGCTTATTATTGAGTGCTTTTGAATTACCATGGCAAATTAGAATTTTCCAAAAATGCTACAAAAATTACAGTGGGTAAACATTGGTCTCTGTAGTTTATTTTAAAATTTTTGGGTTAGAATTAATTCAGATAATCCTTGGGAAAAAATGACAAAAGTGAGGGTAAAAGATCACTTTGCACTACAACTCTGATTTAGGTGAGGTTTCTGGACTAAAATCTATTTTTGCCAAGATTCATGGGTGATAATAGGTCTCTATGCCAAACATCACAGAAAGTGACCTAATGGTTATTTAGTTGTGATTTTCTAAAGTTTAATGTCAAAAATGTACTTATAACTAACTTGTCATTTGAAAAATATCAAACAACAGAACTTGTATTTTTGTTAGATTCATATTAACATATCTTGTTTTTTCCCAAGGGTTGAAGTGGTTTCTCCTTAGGATTATTTTTCTAGGATTTTTCTAAGTTCTCATTGTTTTTAAGAAATAAAATGTGGTGCATTTCTTTTGTACTAACAGAGGGTTCAACAAAATTTTTTTGTGATCTATGTTACTTAAGTAAGCCAGGAAAAATGTGAGGACCCCCTGGTTTTTGTTTTAAATCCCCTTTTTCATTTTCTCAATGTTTGGGTAAATGCAAGTTTTAATGGTTAATCCCTCCTTAATCTGGTGTACTGAGAAGTTTAATATTTTTAAACAAGGTAGTTAGTAGTTAAGCATGTCTCTGATTTTTCTTACCCTCAGTCCAAAAGTATTTCTATTTTTCCTCTATTTATTTAGTTTTGGGCAGTATACTTAATTAAATTGAAACTCTAAAAAGTCTTGCAGTACTTAGGGTGTTTGTTATTTTTCCTAAGTAGTTCATATTATTTAGCACCTAGCAAAATTAGTTTGACCAAAATTGGCTGGATAAAATTTGAGTTATAAATTTTGCAAGCTCTGCATTCGTTTAAAAGAATAAAGCTTAAAAGGTTTAAGGAAAAACCAGTTTGCACCGAGGCCCCTGGGGTTTCCCTTAACTAATCCTTTAAACCATACCCTTGCGGAACTATTCCTTTGAGTCGCTGATTTCGCAAAACCCCCCTGGCTTTTCCTTCTTTCAACCCGGGCTCCTTCCCCCTTGTAACAGTAACCGTGGAGAGGAAAAAGGGTGGCGCGGCTTACCGGCGGCGAGGGAGGTCCGGTGAAGGGCTGAGTGAGATCCGGGGGTCCTTGCGGTCACGTCGAGGTGCGGGTCATCGACGGTGATGGCTGCAATAGGTCTGACCGCGTGCGCAGGCGGTCGGGCTCATCGGCGGCGTGTGCTCCGGCCTGCTCACGGTGGTAGGGCTCAATCAAATGGCACAGGGAGCTTCATGGGATGCTAAGGATGCTATAGGTACAAGGAATCGATGAATGGCTTACCATGGAGCTTGGTCTACGTGCGATGACGGCCGGTTGAAGTCTGGCAACGTAGATCCGGCATCTCCGGTGAGGTATAGTTCAATCTGTGGCTTGGGGAGCTTCCCTGAGGTCCGTAGAAGCTAACCCGAGGGTCGGACGGGACGGGGAGTGGCTAGTTTGGCCGGTCTACAGTGGTTGTGGCTTGCGCTGCCACTGGCACGCCATTCCCTGGGCAAACGCCGGTGAACTCGAGCTCGGGTTGGGTCAGGGACGCGAGGGGGTGTACGGTCGAGGCCGGGGTGGCTTTTATAGCCGCAGGTGCGGGCGTGGGCGCATGTTGGCACGGTGCAAGGCTGCGCGCGTGGGCTGAGCGCTGAGGGCGTGCTCTGGTGTTGCTAGGGCGTGTCGAACACGTGGCCGTGTTCATCTCCCCAGTTCTTGCACCTGCACAGGTCACAACCGTGCGAATCTCACCAAAGGTCTTGTGCAAGATTTCTTCCTAGCACCTAGGGCTAGCTAGTTTGTGTAACAACAATGGAAGATCTACCCTAGCTTGTGAGATATGTGGGCGCCAAGTCTTGTCTGTCTGCACTGTTCACCGGCAACAAAACTGATGCCAAACCATGTCAAAGGACCATGGTTTGATTTCAAATTTTTCAGGGGTGTGCCTTGGGTAATTTGGCCACTTTTTGTTATTTGGTCCAAGTGGTTTTGGCGCCAGCACAAGGGTGAACACCTTTGATCTTTGGGCTAGGGTGGATTTTGGGGACTTGGAAAAATTTGGAATGGCTCTAGTGTGCTCCCCACTTGGTGAATTGTTTTGGGATTTTTGTTGGGACTTTTTGTAATACCTCCCTCAATACATTTTGTAGATTTACTAATATACTTCATCTTTGGTAAAGGTTCCCTTTTATGATTTGGCCATTTGCCCACTCTTTCCCCTTTAATCCCATGTTTAGGGTTTAATGGCTTAAGAGGGGAATTAGGGTTTTAGAATCTTGTTCATGAGTGAAAATTGTATGAAGGCTAGGGTTCCTTTCTTGTGATGATCAATACTTGGCTTAACCATGCTTCTAAGCTTTTAGTGCCTTCACTTTCTAATTTAGCATATAGGGTAAGAGGTCAAAAGTGTGCTTATTGGGCTAGGGCCTTGGGTAACACCTGGGGTGTTACAACCATAGTACATTCCATGTAGAGCTGTAGGACAATTTTTTCATTTCCAGTACATACAGTCAATTCTACCAAGCATATCAGGAAATCCATGTTGCTCAGCAATTTTCAGCAGTTTAGTTGTGTCATCTTCATTTAGCGCTCTCAGATATTCTTTGCCAAAAACTTCTCAAATAGCCCTCACAAATTTCCTCAAGCTCTCTGTTGCAGTCTTTTCACCAATCCTAGCATACTCATCAACATAATCTGCTGGAACACCATAAGCTAGTTGTCTTATTGATGATGTAATATTTTGCAAACTTGAAAATCCACAAACACCAGCAACATTTTCTCTCTGAACAAAAATATTTATCATGCTCCTCAACAACCTTAGCTATCCTTTTAAAAAGATGGGAACTCATCCCAAAATGGCGTTGAGAATACTTCTCAGGAAATATCAGATTTTTTGCAAAGTAATCATGATATAATAGCCGAGCATTATCGATGTTTCGAACTAACACCAATGAGTAAATTTGTATATGCGTGTTTTAGGTTCGGATGGTGTGCTCAGTGGGCGTAAGACTTCTACTTGTTCCGGCCGAACGTCCCTACTTTTAGTCTTTGGCGGCTCGCGGTACCAGCACCTGATTGCTCGTAGTAGTGGTTACAAGTGGGCGAGAGAGGGAAGGATTCCAAGACTCTATGTATTATTTGGCTAGATGATCTACATATCTCGTGTCCGCTCTCCTCTCTTTGGGTCGACCCTCCTTTTATAGACCAAGGAGGGGATCAGTTATAGGTATCTTCTCTTGGAAGGGATCGTCGTGCTGGGTAAAATGGAATGGTTCACCTCTGGTAAAAACCTTGTAGTGTGTTGATATTCGTCCTCGTGTAAATCATAGGTCATGCTCCTTTAAGATTGCCGGGAAACATGCCTGCGACAGGAGCCCGAGCGTCATCATTACTCCTCATGTCTGTCTCTTCCCACGCAGATCCTTGGTCTTTGTAGACTAACCTTTAGCTTTCCTTCATCGTCTTGCGTGCTTTGTAGGGGTCAGAGGACTCAGGCATAGGGCCCTTAGGTCATGGTTGGGGCTCAGTCCTAGGGCCTATAGGTCATGAGTGGAGCAAAGGACTAGGGCTCATAGGCCATGAATGGGAGGAAGATTGACTCCCTCCCGTGTTGTGGCTTGGCATTAGACATAGTTAATGCGACATCTGCGGTATTGATGGAAAGAGTAGTCCATCAGCCATACATGGAATCCACTCAAGTGGTTCTCTAGTGGTTCTGTCTAACCCCCTACCTAGCTCTGCCTTGCCTGACCCCTAGGCTCGGTGCGCAAGGGTCATCTAGGGGCGGATTCCCCTGGGCGGGCCTATCTCCATTTGACTTGTGGCCTCCCTGGGGGTCTAGGGATCTGATCCCCGATAGTAACCCTTTAGCCCTGAGGGGAGTGTGTTTCCCCTTAGGGTCTCCTTTGTGGCGTTGGGCATTGTTAGACAACCGTCTTTGCGTGTTTTGGGTTTTGGTCTGTCGCTTTTGGATAGTCGTAGAACGTTGTATTTTCTGCTATTTATAAGTGCGAGGGGTTGTTAGTTGCCACATTGTTCCTATGTGCCTTTTGCCTCTCATCCTCCTTGAATTATACCCTATAGTCGGTCAGTCATTGGGTCTTCATCGAGGAAGAGGTCATGTCGCATTGCATCAGAGTCGGAGTAAGACTTTGGCCATTGCACAGCTGCATTTCGGTGGTGAACTTTGTAATGTCATTGGCTTGCTATAGGGCGCAACGACATAAGATCTAGATCATTTGACATATGACTTTGATGCCACTACAAATGATGTGTTGGGGGAGGTAACTATGGAGGAGATAATCCATGGTATAATGTAGCTGATTCGCTAGATTATTACCTTCTCTCTTTCTCATGGTTCAGATATCTCGTTGTTACAACTATTTGGTTTGTTTTATGCGCGTGGGTTTCGGGTCCCCTGGCCCCTGTTCGTTTCGATGATTTTGTCTCCTAGATAGGGGGCACTTTTGTGCGACTTTCACATGTCCGCATTTGTGTGCTGGGTGAGCCCTCGAGTCTCTGTTTGAGATATGTCTAGGGGCCCATCCTGTCTTTTTAGTTTACTCTCCCACGTGTCTGGTTCGTGAGGACGGGGAGAAGTGAGCCATACCACGCTTTCTCCATGGGCTAGCAATGGCGCTTAGTGAGCTGCAACCGGGTAATTCGAGTGAGGCCCTGGTTCCTTTCACAGGATTCAAGCGTGGGGTTAGCTGGTGACCGTCCTCATACTACTAGGCATGGACTCATATAGTTATTGGATTCGTTCTACTGCACATGATGGCTCGCAGCCTCTATTCACGATAAACCATGAGTCAGACATTCCTGGGCCTTGAACTGAAAGTGAAATAGGCCTAAAAATCATTTCCACACTTGTTTTGGCAATTGATGACCATAACGACCAATTGAGCTAACTACTTTTGCTAAGTTATGATTTTAGGGACTCAAAAAATACTTGAAGAAAGTTCAACCTTGAAAACAACTATCGTGGACCGTCTAGGTCTCTATGGTAAACCATCAGCGACACTTTGGTCAGGAGCTGTGTCTAAATACACACTTCTACTACAGACCATCTGAAGGAGAAAAGAACACCGTCTAGTACTAAGCACGGACCGTCCGACCCTCAGGCGTGGACCATTTGCCCATTGAAAACCAGAAAAACCTAAAGGTGCCAAGTTCGATAAAAATGATTTTTAGCGTCCATGTAGACCATCCAGGTGCATGACCAGACCATCTGCGTCTACTTTGTCTAACATCTGGCAATGTATTTAATGCGATTATAGACATTACAAATCTGCAAACACAAGGTTGATTTGTCCCTTATGGTTCGAGTTGATGATGAGTGATTGTCAATAGGTAGCACTCTAGGATAATCGGTGGACTGACTAGAGTGTGAGATTATGCTTGTGCAACCATGTCGGCCGCTTATGGTGTGCAGGTGTGGAGCACATGGACAGTGGTCGATGGTTGAGGTGAAGGTCATGCAGGCTCGTGCTGATGGACTAGGAGCGGTGAAGGATGAGTGTTGGGTCTTGGCTGATGGATCGGAGTAGTCGGGTGACCAGCCGTGGTGGCTGACACCTGGGACACGCACTAGCGTGAGGACGTGGTGGAGTAAACCATGTTGCCAACGTGGTTAAGGACACACATATCATGAACCTAAGTTGTCTTTTACGACTTTTGATGCATCTTATGTTCTTGTTAGCAAATCTGGCAAAGTAGTTGCCAAGTATGTTGGGGGCAAGCACAAGAGTCCAAAGACTTGTGTCTGGGTACCAAGGTGCTTGTACCGAATGTGAAAGAACCCAAGACAGTTTGGGTACCTAAGAACAAAGCCTAAATCTGTGTTGTAATTCGGTGGAACAAGTTGGATAATTGATAGCAGATACACTAACCATATGACTCGGGAGAAAAGGATGTTCTCCTTATATGCGAAAAATGGTGATCCCCAAAAGCAATCACATTCGGGGATGGAAATCAAAGTATGGTCAAAGGTATTGGTAAAATTGCTATATCTCCTGACCATTCTATCTCTAATGTTTTCCTTGTAGAATATTTAGGTTACAATATGCTTTCTATATCCTAATTATGTAAAATGAGCTACAACTATTTATTTACTGATGTTGATGTTACCGTCTTTAGAAGAAGTTATGATTCACTAGCTTTTAGGGGAGTGTTACAGGGTCAACTATATTTAGTTGGTTTCATTGATGACAAAGCTAAGCAAGTCACTTGCCTGATTGCTAAGACTAATATGGGTTGGCTCTGGCATCGCCGACTTGCCCATGTTGGGATGAAGAATCTTCACAAGCACCTAAAGGGGGAACACATTTTAGGACTAACTCATGTTCATTTTGAGAAAGACAGGATTTGTAGTGCATGTGAAGCAGGAAATCAGGTTGGACTTCATTATCGACATAAGAACATCATGATGTTTGAGAGGTCGCTCGAGCTACTCGACATGGATCTAATTGGCCTGATCGCTTTCATAAGCATCGATGGGAGTAAGTATTGTCTTATGATGGTGGATGACTATTCTGGCTTCACTTGGGTATTCTTTTTGCAAGAAAAGACACAAACCCAAGAAACTTTGAAGAAATTCTTGAGAGGGCTCAAAATGAGTTTGGATTAAGGATAAAGAAGTGATAACAAGACGGAGTTTAAGAATTCTCAAATTGAAGGATTTCTTGAGGAGGAGGGCATCAAGCATGAGTTGTCTTCTCCTACACACCTCAGCAAAACAGTGTTGTGGAGAGAAAGAATAGAACTCTTATGGATATGGTGATGACCATGTTTAGAGAATACAAGACATCAGATTGGTTTTGGGCGGAGGCGATCAACATCGCCTACTGCGCCATCAATCGGCTCCACCTTCACTGAATCCTCAATAAAACATCATTTGAGCTCCTCACTGGTAAAAAGCCCACTATTTCTTATTTTTGAGTGTTTGGGAGCAAATGCCTTATTATGGTAAAGAGAGGTAGAAATTCTAAATTTGCTCCTAAAGCAGTAGAATGTTTTTTACTTGGTTATGACTCAATCACAAGGGTATATAAAGTCTTCAACAAGTCCACTAGAATATTTGAAATTTCTTGTGATGTTGTGTTTGATGAGACTGATGGCTCTCAAGTAGAGCAAGTTTATCTTGATGAGCTAGATGATGAGGAGGCCTCGTGTATCGTGCTAAGGAACATGTCCTTTGGAGATGTGTGCCCACAAGTGCCCGAGGAGCCTACACCAACACAAGATCAACCTTCATCCTCCACACAAGCATCTCCACCAACACAAGATGAGGAACAAGATCAAGAAAAAGAAGATCAAGTTCAAGACAATAAGCCACCTCAAGATGATGGCATTGATCAAGAGAAAGATGAAGTTGAGCAAGAAAAGGTGGACGAGCAAGAGATTCAAGATCAAAGACCAACTCACCCAAGGGTCCTTCAAGCAATTCAACAAGACCACCCTGTCGACTCCATCCTTGGTGATATTCAAAAGGGAGTAACCACTCGCTCTCGTATTGCTCATTTCTATCGACATTACTCTTTTCTGTATTCTATTGAGCCATACGTGATTGAAGATGCACTTAGATATCCGAACTAGGTGATGGTAATGCAAGAGGAACTCAACAACTTCACTAGGAATGAGGTTTGGCACTTAGTTCCACGTCCTAACCAAAATGTTGTAGGTAACAAGTGGGTATTCCGCAACAAATAGGATCATGGTGTGGTACTCAAAGCTTGACTAGTTGCCAAGAGCTATTCACAATCCAAAGGTTTAAATTTTGATGAAACCTATGCACCCGTAGCTAGGCTTGAGTCATTCGTATTTTACTTACCTATGCTACTAACCATAGATTTAAGTTGTATCAAATGGATGTGAAAAGTGCCTTCCTTAGTGGCCCTATCAAGGAAGAGGTGTATGTTGAGAAACCTCTTGACTTTGAAGACAGTGCGTACCCTTCTAATGTCTATGCGCTCTCAAAGGCGCTTTATGGGCTTAAGCAAGCCCCAAGAGCATGGTATGAATGCATGAGAGACTTTCTTATTGATGTTTCAAAGTCGGTAAAGTAGATCCTATTCTCTTCACTAAATAATTGATAAAGACTTGTTTATATGCCAAATTTATGTTGCTGATATTATCTTTGGGTCTACTAATAAGTCATCTTGTGAAGAGTTTGTAGAATTATGATACAGAAATTTGAGATGTCCATGATGGGGGAGTTGAAGTATTTCCTTGGATTTCAAATCAAGCAACTCCAAGAGGGCACCATCATAAGCCAAACAAAGTACACTCAAGATGTAAACCCTCAAATGATGGTTTAAAGTATTAGCTAGTTTTGGTGGAATAACACTAGAGTGTATTGTAAGCCCATGTTTTATTTGCAAGATGTGTTCCCTATAAAAAATGAATGATATAGAAGTTGAAATTATGCATCATGCCGGAGATTTTGACTATGCATTTAATTTGCATTAGAAATACTCTTTAAAATGTAATTTGCACTCAAGTAAATTTGTGATGAAAGACCATATATGACCTTTCCAAATCAAATAGTAGTGAATGCTAATATGTAGTAAACTATATGATTAATCTACATCCCTAAAAACAACAATTTGCACCTATGAAGGTTTTGAATTAGAATCTTGTTTGAATTTGAAACCAAATTGAACTTGGAAAAGGGAAAATAAAAGAACGCTTGGTCGGGCCCAAAACTCTATTTTCGGCCCATCTCCCTCTTTTTCTCTCTCGGCCCAAATCGGAATTTCGCGCCTGGCTGCCGCGCGCTGACAGCTTGGCCCCACCAAGCGGCAGTTGTCTCCTCGCTCGCTTGCATGCTACATTGGTGGGATTCCCAGCCGCTCCACGCGCTACGCCAAGTCATAGACATGTGGACCCAGATCCAATGGCTCCATCTCAACCGAACGACGAGATCTGAGCGCGTGCAAATCAGGAGGGAATCCGTTCGTGGTTTATATAAGAGCAGTCCCAATGCACCAGGTCATCCAGTTTCTAGAGAATTAATTATACTGCCATGTCACCAATTTGATGATGTGGCAAGGAGTTTAATGAAGAAAGAGAGAGAAGTGGTTTCTCAGAAACGAAACCAAGTCGGCACTCGCTCCAATGACCGTAGAAATCACGAAAACTGGGTTGGAGCCGATGGATCGTTTCTATCCTCGTTTTCCTCCCTCTCCTCCAGATCCGGTGCTCCTCTCCGCCGCCTCCCTCCCGCAGCTCCCGTATTTTTCCGTCGCTCGCGCGCCCGACGCCTCCCTCCCGCGCTCCCGGTGCTTATGCGGGCCAAATCTCCCGCCAGCATCTCCTTCTCCCGCGCACGCCTTTGGCTTTCGTTCCAGACCAGGCTCCGGCCGGATGAGAACGCTCCACCAGTAGCTAGGCTTCATTTTCCTTTTTAATGGCTCATTTCCATCCCCTGATCTAGCGCTAAAATTTAGTCCCCAATTCATCTCTAAGGAAAATCGAGTTTCAGATGGATTTGTTAGGGAAGGGTGGTGCGCAACAAAAGAAATCAAAGAAGTCTTCTCCAACCTCCAGAAAATCAACTGTTGTTCCGGCCATGGCATCTGCAGGCAGTGCAGGCGTTGCAGCTCCAAGCACGGGTGGTGGAAGTAGTTCTCATCCTTTTTCTGTGGTTTGGGATGGGATGACACTTGGAGGCTCATTCGCGTCTGAATCATCTCCCACCAGCTCTGAATGGTATGGGTTCAGTTCCATAGGTTTGTTCCTTAATTACTTCTCTGTTCAAGCAATAGTCTTTAATTCTTATTTCAGTTGCGATGCGTATTATTAGACATGTGCACACAAATACTGAAATTTGTATTAGTCTTCAGTTCTCATTCACGTTCTATTTGTGGTGTCTTCCAAAAATTTGTATAAACAGGATAAGATGTGCTTAAAACTTAAAACAAAACTAAAAGTTATGAAACAATTCCCAGTATATGTTTCCTAAAATATAATTGTTTGCTAGAATATAATTGGATATGCCATGTGATTTGTTTCACTTGTCCAGGCTATATCCACCAGGCGGGTTTGTAAATTCTCTAAGGATGCCATTTCCTTATGCTACCTATCCGAATGGCAGCCAACTTCCAGAAAACTCCCATTTTGTTGGTTGTATAAGCAACAAAGGGACTCCATCACCAACTAATGATAAAGGGACTCCTATTGCAGAAGTACATGATTCAATTGACATTGACGCCGATGACACCCTAGAGCCTGCTAGAACTGACAAACAATTGAATTGGTCACATGAAAAAGATGTTAGATTGGTAAGTTTACTATCCTCCACGCTAGTAATTCAACATGTAGACTAGTGCTTCATTAACATGATTATGTAATTGTAGGTTAGTTCTTGGCTACAAAATTCACTAGACCCGGTCGATGGAAATGATAAGAAGTCAGATTATTACTGGGCAGATGTTACTAATACGTACAACAGCACCACGCCAAGTAACCGTAGGAGAAACCGTAACCAATTGAAAATTCGTTGGGACCGTGTTAAGAAACCTTTAAGTGAGTTTCATGGCTGCTGGGTAAGGACCACTAGAGTGTTCCAAAGTGGGCAGAGTGATGACCAAAGGACAGATAATGCATTGCAGCTATATGCATCTGAACATAATGGCAAGCCTTTCTTGCTGCAACATATATGGAGAGTAGTACGACATGAAAGGAAGTGGGCTGCATATGTGGACAAACTTATTAATGCAAAGGACAACCGTGCAACACCAACTCCTGTTGTGAATGTAGAAGATTCACCTACAAAGTGTCCTACTGGGAAGAAAAAGGCCAAAGAAGATCGCTTTGGAAAACGAAAGGCACCAGAAGCTATTTCTGCAATTGGAGAGAAACTAGAAAAATTCATTGAAGCAAGCAGCAAGGTTGAGAAGATGGCACAAGTGCAACAATGTTTGGCTGACAAGAAGTTATAAGTAGCCAAGATTAATCACAAAGCAGCCCAAGAACAAACAAAGTGTAAAATGATAGACCTTTATAAAGATTTATTGTGTGGTTCCACGGCTGGTCTTAGTGAAGAAGCTCTAGCTGAGAGATCAAAAGCTTTAGAGTGTATGAGATTGTCTTTATTTGCTCCAGATGATTAAGGTACCAAACTGTCTCTTTTTGCTGCTATATGATCTGCTATATGATCTAAGTGTGTACTCAAATTATTTATACATTTAACTAGTCTGAACATGTTTATACTAGTGTGAAAACTGTCCACTACACTTCTTGGTAGTTGGATAGTGTCTGTTCATACAAGTATGAACACTCCCCTGTATCCATTAGACTTCCTGCAATTGAAGACTGAACCTATATATACACGCCCTCTCCTCCATCTGCCCTCTCCATCTGCCCTCTCCTGCACATTCTTTCTTCCATTCCAATCATCCTTACCATCATGGCAAACCAATCCGTAGATGAGGCTAGTAACTTAGATCCTATGGATTTGTTCCCAATGGATGAGGTGAGCAGCATATTGGGTGATCTTGCTAATCATGTCGCTGCTGAATTGAAGTCAGTAATTGAAGACATGACACCTACCAGACGAAGTGGACCAAGAAGGTACGTTGATAGGCCTTACGCTGAATCTGAACAAGGGCTACTAAATGACTACTTTGTGGATGAGCCAATATACAATGACACAATGTTTCGTAGAAGATTTAGAATGAGGAAGCCCCTGTTCTTAAGCATTGTTGAAGCATTAGGCAACTGGAATAGTTATTTTACTTTGAGGATGGATGCTCTGAACCGTCCAGGATTATCTCCACTAAAGAAATGCACAACCGCTATTCGACAACTAGGAAATGGTAGCCCTGCAGACCAACTTGATGAGTATCTCAAGATTGGAGAAAGTACAGCAGTGGACTGCTTGAAGATGTTTGTTAAGGGTGTGATTGAGATATATGCTGAAGAATATTTACGACGACCCACTGTACAAGATGTTGAACGTTTAGTGCAGATCGGTGAGCGTCGTGGGTTTCCTGGCATGCTAGGGAGCATTGATTGCATGCATTGGCATTGGGAAAAATGCCCTGTGGCATGGAAGGGTATGTATACTCGTGGTGATCAAGGTGTTCCTACGATAATTCTAGAAGCAGTAGCTTCACATGATCGTTGGATATGGCATGCCTTCTTTGGTGTTCCTGGATCAAACAACGATATCAACGTGCTTAATCAATCACCATTGTTCGTTCAGCGACTAAGAGGGGAAGGTCCTCAAGTGCAGTATGAAGTCAATGGAAGGCAATACAACAATGGTTATTACCTTGCGGACGACATATATCCAGAGTGGGCTGCTTTTGTCAAGTCAATACGCTCACCACAATCAGAGAAGCATAAATTATTTGCTGAACACCAGGAAGGGGCAAGGAAAGATGTTGAATGTGCATTTGGAATTTTGCAATCTCGTTTTAGTATTTTAAAACGACCTGCACGTCTATACGAACAAGGGGATCTTGAGAATATTATGCTAGCTTGTATCATCCTACACAACATGATAATAGAAGATGAGAAGGATTTGGAGCAGATTCCTATAGATTTAAATGAGACAACAAGCACATCTATTGTACAAGAAGCCACTATTTCTCAAGGACCTAACCCTTTGATGGAACAAGTGATAAACAGAAATGCAACTATTCGTGATCGTACTACTCATAAGCAACTTCAAACAGATTTGGTTGAGCATATCTGGCACAAGTTTGGGAACATGTGATTTATTAGGTGATTGTGCATCATTTCAAGTCCCCGTTTAATCTATGTTGCACTGTTGCATATAGTATTATAACAGCCACTCAGTTAGTGATTACCTATTCATGTAGAAGGCAATTCTTTTAAGTTTTTGTTTGCATTGTCAACGTTCAAAGCAATTTTTTTACAACTAACAAAACATTTTTTCCCCTGCAACAGGAGCTTGATCGGAAGGTTTTTATATGCACATGGAGAGGCTGGATCTGTGCATGGAGACCGAACCTGGGTGTGCTAATGTTCATGTCGATCAAAAGTTGTTGTCCATCTCAAATCTTTGCTATCTATATATTAAGAGAAGTTTGCTATAATTATATATTACTATGTATTATGGACTACATTATATTTATCAGCATGGATACCGTTTTACTATGGATTAATATATTTTAATCTATGTGTTGCTATTGAATTGTTGGTCACTATATATTGTGGTGTTCAGGCTGTTGCACCAGCAGCACGAAGGATACAAAGTTATTTGCCACAGCTGACCAAGCCTTGTTGTGCTTGTTGTGTGAAGTCATTAAATTTGTCCTGTACGTAGAAACTACTATAAATTATTTGCATTGAGGAAGGTTAGGTCTATAAGTGGTGTCTTGATGATGTGTTAATAAAGAAACTGCTTATAGAAACTATGGGTTGGGACTGCTCTAAGCTAGCAGGAAGCCTCTCTTGCCTTGATTTGCTAGAAGGTTCACCACCGCCATCACGGGTTCCTGTGCGCTGAGTGCTCCCGTCGCCGCCGGAGTCGAGAGAGAGAGAGAGTTGGGAGCGCTACCATAGCAAACCCAGTGCCTCTGTGAGCATTCAGCATCGTCGAGTCCGGGAAGAATGGCTTCTCGGTGATCCTCACGGGAGTGCTTTGTCTTGCGGGTGAGCCGATCGAGCGCGAGACCCCGGGGCATTCTGTTCTTATGTTTAGTGTGATGTTAATTTCTCCTATACCATGTTTGTTTGTATTGTTGCGAGTAGACGAGCAAGCGATCGAGGATCTCGGTACCCAGCAGGTGGAAAACTCTGAGCAGGAGCTCATTGAAGGAAAGTTGTGCTCTTGACCACTTTTCTTTACCCAATAATGTTCTATATAATCACTGTGGCATTTTTAGGCTTAATTTTGATGGGACCTAATAGGTCACCCTAGTCTGCTTTACTTTATGCCTTGATCACCACTGAATTTTTGGGTAGTCTCTGCTATTGCTCTATGTGGTTTTTGGTTGTTAAGATAAATATGCTTCATGATCATGTTTTATTATTGTTATTCTATTCTTTAATGTTCATGATAAGATTATGGTGTTAATTGGAACATGGAGCTTAACTTGAGATAACAGTGGTACCACAAGGGTGGAATAGGACGCCCTTAGCCAAGTAATTAGGAAAGCTAGGGAGAGACTACCTTACCTAAATGGGCAAGCGGGGAGGCGTCGCTGCAGAGTATAGGGAGGTTCTCAGGTCGGACTGTCTGTTTAGCTTTCCGGACGAGGGATTCCTATGCTTCCTTCTTCCTAAATCCGTAGCGGGTTTTTTCAAACTAGTGGATCTTTGGAAAGGCATCATAGTGCTACCCTGCCTTGTCTCCTCGGTAGAGATGAATGAGACTTCTAGACCCCTTGGCAAATGGGTAGCATGGCTTGTGGGTAAAGATGTTGTTGGGGACCTTCTCTCTACGAAGGTTCTCAAGACGAAAACTCTGCGTAGAAGCAACAATGCGGAATGTCGAAGCTCGGTAGCTTTGGCCCAAACCAAGCAAAGAAGGAAAAAGGACTAGTTAGACCTTCTTAGTTTAAGTTTCTTGTAAACTAATGTCCAAGGACATGAATGTAATTTCAATTGGGCTGCGTCACGTGCCTATAAATAGATGAACAGTACCCCCATACTGTTCACGCTGGATTGTATTCACTCTCTCGCATCCTCGCCTTCGAGCAAGCCGAAGGTGTCAATGTAATATCGATATTGTCAATATTCATATATGCTTTTATAGGATACATGAGTAAATGAATTATTATGATATAATTATAATACTCATCCTTATGTATTTTCATCTTTATATTAATAAGATGAAGGTAAATCCTTCTTGACCTTCGTCTCGACGAGCATTATATCTTCATGGAGATAATGCTTCGAAGGACGAAGGTCATTTACGATTAACAATTGTGTTGCCTTGTTCTTGACTCATATCATTTGAGAACAAGTAACCAACATTGGCGCCCACCTCCGGTGAACTCATTTCCACAATTATGACAATGACTTCGCAAGTCAACCAAGCTGTGGCACCTTCGGCTACGAAGCTGGTGCTCCCAATCACAGGCGGCTCAAGTTCTGAACCAACTAACAAGAGGCAGAAGAAAGAAGCACAGAGAAGGGTACAACATGTTGGAGTGCAAGGACCCTTCATCAAGTCCAAATGGTCTCACATGCCAATCACTTTCTCCTAGGAAGATCTTCAGCTCAAGGATTATCCCCACAATGATGCAATGGTAATATCTTGTGTCATCAAGGGATTTCTGGTTCATAATGTCCTAGTAGACACAAGCAGTACGACAGATATCATCTTCGTGAAGGCTTTCAGGCAAATGCAAGAGCCGGATGACAAGATACATGATGCAACACACCCCCTTTGTGGCTTCAGAGGAAGGCAGATTGTGGCGCTCGACAAGATAAATATGTCAATCACATTTGGCTATGTTCACAACACAAGAACAGAACAGGTTGTCTTTGATATTGTCGACATGAAGTATCCCTACAATGCAATCATTGGTCGAGGGACACTGAACACTTTCAAAGCAATACTTCATCCAGCATATCTTTGCATGAAGATACCTTCGGAACAAGGGCCCACTGTTGTGCATGGAAGCCAAGAGGCCGCCAAGAGAGCCGAAGGAAGTTGGATGGATTCGAAGGCTATCCATAACATAGATGAAGCCGAAGCTCATCAGCAATATAAGCATAAAAGAGAAAAGGCTGCTTCGGCAGATCAACCAAAGCCCATGCTTTTGTGTGAAGACATAGCTGAGCAGAAAGTGCTATTGGGATCTCAATTGTCTAACGAACAAGAGAAGACCTTGCCGAGATTTCTGTTCAACAACAAAGATGTTTTTGCTTGGTCAGCCGATGATCTCTGTGGTGTCAATAGAGATATCATTGAACACTCACTCAATGTAGACCCAACCTTTAAACCAAGAAAGCAGAGGCTTCAAAAAATGTCCAATGATAAAGCCGAAGGTGCACGAAACAAAGTGAAAAGACTTCTGAGTACCAGTGTTATCAGAGAAGTGGCATACCCAAAGAGGCTAGGTAATACTGTGATGGTAAACAAAGCCAATGGAAAATGGAGAATGTGCATCGACTTTACAGACCTCAATAAGGCATGCATGAAGGATGAATTCCCATTGCTAAGAATAGATTCCCTTGTGGATGCAGCAGCTACTTTAGAGCTCATGAGCTTATTGGTCTGCTACTCAGGCTATCATCAAATCTGGATGAAGAAGGAGGATGAGTCGTAGACAAGCTTCATAACTCCTAGTTGGACCTATTGTTACCTTCGGATGCCTGAGGGGCTCAAGAATGCTGGAGGAAGCTTCAGCATGATGACTGCCAAAGTTCTTCACTCCCAAATTAGCAGAAATGTGCTAACATATGTTGATGATATCATAGTAAAGAGCACAAAGCAAGAAAACCATGTTGCTGATTTACAAGAGACATTTGCCAACTTTAGACGAGCTAGTCTTAAACTAAATCTAGAAAAATGCGTCTTTGGAGTGAAGAAGGGCAAGTTTCTTGGTATCAACAAAGGGTATCGAAGCTAATCCAAGTAAGATAGAAGCCATACTTCGAATGGAGCCACCAAGGTCAAGAAAGGGCGCCCAAAGATTGACAGGGAGGCTAGCATCATTGAACAGATTCATTTCAAGTTCAGCAGAGAGGAACTTGCCATTCTTCGAAGTGCTGAAGTCAGCCGAAGTCTTTCAATGGGGACCAAATCAGCAGAAAGCCTTCGAAGAACTGAAACAATATTTAATAGAGCTGACAACCTTGATAGACCTAGCCTAGGTGGGGTTGGCCAAGGCCCAACAAATTAGAGTTCCCCAGAGCCCAACAATTCATTATGCACACCCAACTCAGGGAAAGGCCCAATCGCCCCAAAAGACTAGTCCAATGGGGGAAGGGTGGCTCTCCCTTTTAAAGTGGCTTCCTCCTCCCAAGTTAAGCGAGGTGGGATAATTCTGAGGCTCACACGGTCACCGTCCGACTACAATTGGGCCAACTGGGCCAATTGCGTCTTTGCCAACGGGTAATAGTGGAGGATGTCCTCATCAAACCTTAACTCCACCTTCGTCGGGAACTCTATTGCTGCTATATGTAGCTGCTTCACATGCTGCGGTTAGTGCAGCACTGGTGCAAGAGAAGCAGGAGGGCCAGGCAAGAAAACAAGTGCCAGTCTACTTCATTTCCGAAGTGCTTAGTGCATCAAAGAAAAATTATACACAGATAGAGAAGGTACTATATGCTGTACTAATGGCTTCCAGGAAGCTTCGACATTATTTTCAAGCATACCACATCATAGTACTTTCTTCGCAACCTCTCAAGAACATAATGAGGAATAGAGAGGCCACAGGAAGAGTTGGAAAATGGGCTGCAGAACTGAATGAATTCACTATTGATTTTGTTCATAGATCTTCGATCCAATCCCAAGCGTTAGCAGACTTCATCGCTGATTGGACGCCAGGGGCTCAGGACGAAGAGAAAACAACCGACCCTGAAGCTTGAACAATATTGTGTGATGGGTCTTGGGGAACCTTCGGTGCAGGAGCAGCAACTGTCTTGATTTCACCATTAAAACTCAAAACCTGCTATACAGCAAGATTGGACTTCAGTTGCACAAATAATATTGCAGAGTATGAAGCCCTTCTCTTGGGGCTCCGAAAGCTTAAGGCAATGGGAATAAGAAGGGCAATACTTAAATCCGATTTACAGGTCATCTCAGGTCATGTTGACAAAAGCAGCAAAGCAAGAGACCCAAAGCTGGAAAAATGTCTGGATGCAGTCCGAAGAATGGAAGCCTCCTTCGAAGTTTTTTCTGTAAAAAATATCCCGAGAGGAGAAAATGAACACGCAGATTTGCTAGCTAAGTCAGTGGCACAGAGGCTTCCGTTACCCTCGGAAGTTTTCTTCGAAACAATAAAAGCACCTTCGGTTGAGCTCATGGAAAGAGCGGTGCTCACAATTTCACCAGTACATAGTGAAGATTGGAGGACTGAGATTGTATCTTTCCTCCAAGGCAACTGTCTTTCGGATGATGAAGTTTACAATAAAAGAATGGAAGCAAGGGAAAGACCATATGTAATCATAGAAGGGGAGTTATACAAACACGGAGTCTGCCCTCCATTGCTCAAGTGCTTGTCCAGAGCCGAAGGTCAAGAATTGATGAAGGAAATACATGCAGGATTATGTGGGGCTCATATTGGGTCTAGGCCTCTGCTGGGGAAGGTTTTCAGACAACGTTTTTACTGGCCAAAGATAGCTTTAGATGCAGCAGATTTGGTCCAAAAATGTGAAAATTGCCAAAGATGCGCCAGAGACCAGAAGCAACCTTCGTCTTTAACCCAGCTAGTACAACCAACTTGGCCACTACAAAGGTGGGGTCTAGATTTGTTAGGTCCACTTCCACCAGCACAAAGGAAACTTTAAATATGTTGTGGTGGCAGTGGAGTACTTTTCTAAGTGGATTGAGGCAAAGCCCTTAGCTACAATAACTTCAGCCATAGTACAGAAATTCTTCTGGCAAAATATTGTTTGTCGCTTCGGCATGCCAAAGGCTATTACCGTTGATAACGGAACTCAATTCGATGCTAAAACATTCAGAACCTTTTGTAACCAGATTGGTACAAAAATACACTTCGCATCAGTGAGGCATCCGGAGTCAAATGGACTGGTAGAAAGAGCAAACAGAATTATAACAACAGGAATAATGAAGTCAATCTTCAACCAACCCAAAGGAAAGTGGCCAGATGAACTAGTAAAGGTGGTGTGGAACCACAACACTGCTGTATCAAGGTCAACAGGATTAACCCCATCAAGGTTCTATTCGGTGACGAAGCAATGACACCGAAAGAAGCAAGAACGGGTTCAATAAGAACCTTAGCTTCGACAGAGGATGAAGGTGATTGTCAAATAACAAAAGACACCATAGAAGGGACTAGACTGCAAGCAATAGAACACATCAACAAGTATCAGGCCGAAATAATCAAGTGGCGTGATAGAAAGGTGAAATTGAAGAATATTAAGCCATGACATTTGGTGCTTCGTAGAGTGTCCAACCCTGATACAGTGGAGAAGCTTCAGCTCAAGTGGGAAGGTCCCTTTTTGGTAGTATCTTCGTCAAGACCTAGATCTTACAGATTGAAAGACATTGACAGCAATGACAAACCAAGGTCTTAGAATGCGGATGAGCTTCGGCGATATTATGTGTAAACAATGTAATTTTCTTATTTTTTTTCCTATGGCACCCTTTTCCTTTCAAGAGGGGAGAAAGGTTTTTAATGGGGCCATAGGTTGTAATTTTCATTTTTTGTTTAGCCCTATGTAATACAAGGGACAAATTCCCCCACATGTAAAATGTAACATCAGGGACCACACCATCGAGTGCAAGAGGCCTCGAAGGAGCTCAAAAGTCGTCCATAAGTGGATGCAGAGCTAAAATGTCACCTAAGAGGTGAAGAAGCTACAAAGCCGTTCCTAAAGGGACGTAGAGTAAGTTATGAATCTCCAAAGTCATTCCTAAGGGAATGCAGAGCTAAAATACCACCTAAATCAAGGGTGAAGAAGCTCCAAAGTCGTTCCTAAGGGGATGCAGAGCTTAAATGCCACCTAAGTAAAGGGTGAAGAAGCTCCAAAGTTGCTCCTAAGGAGATGCAGAGCTGAAATACCACCTAAGTAAAAGGTGAAGAGACTCAAATGTCGCTCCTAAGGGGATGCAGAGTCTGGGTGTGTTTTTTAGCATACATTTGCATTTTCATCACATCATCCTTTGCATTCATATGAACATACATTAAACATTCGTAGGTTCATCATCATGGCATAAAGCATAGACATTAAGAGGAAAAACAGGAAATGCATGTCCTTGATGAGAAAATGCTTCGTCGCATGCGAAGATGCTTAGTCTTCAATGAAAAATGTTTTGATGTGAACGAAAAGAAGGGAAGGTTTACTTTGACGCTTCATCTACCTTCGGTTCGGCAGAAGGTATCTCATCAAGTTTCCTTTTCTTAGGGGCTTGTTCTTTCGGCTCCGTGCTGCTTTCACTTTCTTCAGAGCCTTTTCATCCGCCTTCACGGACCGGGCAACTTCCCTGCTCAGAATATTAACAACTCTTTTTCTCTTCGCTCCCCCGGCCCCTTCATCAAGTCTCTCATAATCTGGATACTCGAAGTTCAGTGCATCCATTACCCGATTTAGCTTTTGTTTCAGCCAGGTGCCGAAGGCAGCAGTCATTAATTGATCCTCTTTCTTCGTGTAATTGCCAAGAATCTCATTGCACATAGTTTCGATCATCTCTAGCCATTCAGTGCATGGTTTCTTGAATTCTTTCTCAAATTTGAAAAGATAAGGGAGTCGAACAAGCTCATATTTCTTTCCCCCTTCCTCCTTCTTCGGCATCCCCCAGCCGCTGGAGGTCGAAAAGGCCTTATTTGCCAAATATTCCTGTACTAAATCTTTGGTGCTAATTTCAGCAGCCACCACTCTGAATTCAACCTCGGCCAGCTGGCACAGGGAGACGAGTTGCATATGGCACAATGGCCTTGTCATCCCGAAGCTTAATCTCATAGGGCTCATAACCATGGTCATCAATTTTTCTCTCTTCTTCTCGTCAGCTTTTATGTAGAACCATTCATTTGTCCACCCGGTCGGCCACTTGGTGCGGTAGCCGATTACCGGGGCCTTGGTGTCATTCCGGTACGCAAAATTATAGCATCCAAAGTTTTTGTGAAGGACATCCGCCCTAGCCTTTGTCTGATAGTGCAACTCGTGCACTCGGCAGAAACCATCAGCATTAGCACTCATGCCCTGGCTTCGGAGAGCCCATATGTACACACTCAGCCTGACAATGGCATTTGGCATCAGTTGATGAAGGTATATCTTAAACTTCTTCAAAATCTCTCCTATTATATCATATAGAGGGAACCAAAGCCCAGCCCTGAAGAGGCTTTTAAAAACAACAACTTCATCCTCCTTCAGCTCCGGAACCACTTCCTCGCCAGCAAAACGAATAAGTTTACTCTCAGTTTCCCCAAAATAGCCCAGCTTCTTCATCATAACTAGGTCCTTCGCTGACATATTAGATTTTTCCAAATTTATTATGGCTTAGTTTCGACGGGCTCAAAATACTGTTGTCTTCTTCAAACTCATCATCACTCCCATCCTCAGCTACAGTCTGCTCAGCTTCAGCAGTGTCACCTTCGGCAACAGCTTCTTCCGGCACTACTAAACCCGATGCCTCATCATTTCTGATATTGGCGCTTTCTCTACCATTTCAGCATCATCTCCCCCACGTGACACCCTAGCAGTGGAACTTACTCAAGCTATCTCAAGTATCGCTATTCCTTAAGATGAAGCTGACTTCAAAAGATGAAGAGTGTGTCTGGAAAGAGAAGTCCGGAAAGCTTCGGCTTTGGTTAAAATTTTTAACAGCACAACAGTACAATGTCAATGAATGCTGTGGTAACTCCTCACCAACCTGTCTACTTATATAGTGTCGCTGGGGAAGAAGCGAACCGCCAGACCGCCTACACTGGCTAAGCAGTGGACCACTCAACACTCGGAATATTTTAATCGTTTTTCGATAACAAGCTCATGGAAGGTGTTTTTCGGACCTTTGGCATTCCAAAGCCTTTGTGTTTTTCGCGGATTGAGCTCGTTACGAAAAACGATCTAGCACCGTGAAGGGGCTACTGTTGGGGGCCTTCTTCTCTACCGAAGGTCCTCAAGACGAAGACTCTGCGTAGAAGCAACAATGCGGAATGCTGAAGCTCGGTAGCTTTGGCCCAGACCAAGCAAAGAAGGAAAGAGAAATAGTTAGACCTTCTTAGTTTAAGTTGCTTGTAAACTAATGTCCAAGGACATGAATGTAATTTCACCCAGGTTGCGTCCTGTGCCTATAAATAGATGAACAGTACCCCAGTACTGTTCACGCTGGATTGTATTCACTCTCTCGCATCCTCGCCTTTGAACAAACCGAAGGTATCATTGTAATATTGATATTGTCAATATTCATATATGCTTTTATAGGATACATGAGTAAATGAATTATTATGATATAATTATAATACCCATCCTTATGTATTTTCATCTTTATATTAATAAGATGAAGGTAAATCCTTCTTGACCTTAAACCCTAAACCCTAAACCCAAGCATTATATCTTTAGGGAGATAATGCTTCGAAGGACGAAGGTTATTTAGGATTAACAATTGTGTTGCCTTGTTCTTGACTCACAACATTTGAAAACAAGTAACCAACAGATGCACAACCTCTGCAGAGTGTAAAGCTGGTTTACTTGTCGTGCTCGCGGTCATGAGCAGCTTAGAACTCCCGCATGATTAACTTATGGAAGTAAACTTAATTTGTCATATGCATCGCATTGTCGTTTTATTATTAATTTTGATCTATTATTACTTTGGGTTCGTATACACTTACATTTAGTAACTGCTAATTAAATTTGACCAACTTATTAAAAGCAATGCTCAGCTTTAACCATTATTTGTTGATTAGCCTTACACTTCATATGAGCTCCCACCTTTGGTGAAGTTCATGCACATTATTCCCCACAATTGTTGAGCTATGATCTTTTGTGAGCTCACCCTTGCGATATATAAACCCCCACAGGTGAAGAGCAGGTAGTCCAGGAGGAGGACTACTATGAAGAGTTTGATGAAGTCTAGCTCACCCTTGGACTAATATTAGTTCACTTATTTGTTATCATTTATTTTTGTAAGACACTTCTGCTATGTAAATAATGTTTATGACATTTATCTCTATACACTTGGTCATTATATGTGTTGTTCTTTTTTGGTGCACATATGAGACGCACCCGGGTTTACCCCTTAAATCCGGGTGTGACAGAAGTGGTATCAGAGGAAATGTTGACTATAGGATGAAACCTAGATAGAACTAGACAAAACCCTTACCTACTTACCTTTACTCTGATTCTTTCTATACTTTTCTTGATCCTGTCTCACCTTTGGCTGTTCTACTCTAACTACTCTTAACTTTTCTATTCTAGGAAGACAAGAAAGGATTTCACACCTTGGAATCCTATATTTACGAATTCCTAAAGAGATAGGAGACCTAAGACAAAACATATTTTCTTTTATCGATATTTAAGTGTTGAATGATTGTTCTGATGATAATTGATTGATTTGCTTCTTTGATTGAGTGAAATAGTATAGTAGGGCATTCTAGCATGTACCACCACAGGGTAATATATTAGTATTAAGTAGATAACCCTCTAATTTGCTGAGCTATTATGACCCAAAGGATCATGACCTAAAGGTTGGGTGTCTCGTAATTATTCGACTTATTTGCAATTCTATCTTACCATCCGTTTCTAACCAGATGGTCAATACAAGGAAGGGAGGCAGTATCGATCTACCTGCTCACATCCATCGTAGGAGGATAGTTACCCAACCACAACCGGAGATGAATCCTCCTCCGAATCCTCCACCGGCTAGGACAAATCCTGTAGCTGTTGCTCAAATGCAACTACTACAATAGATGGATAACACCATGACAAAAATGCAAGCGCAAATCTGTCAAGAGCATCAGGAGATGCGATAGGAGTGCCAAGAAATTCGTCAAGAACGGCTAGAACGACAGCAAGTACCACATCCACCACCACCAACTCCACCCCGGGACAAGCACCAGGAATTCATGAGTCACAAGCCACCCACCTTCTCTAGCTCTCCAGATCCTCTTCATGTAGATGATTGGCTGAAGATAGTGGACAAGATGCTCAACATCACTCAGTGCACCGATCGAGAGAAGGTTCTCTATGCATCAGGTCGCCTCACGGCCTCGCTGCTGACTGGTGGGACTTATATTGTGCTGCTCACGCTGTTGTTAACACCATTACATGAACAGAGTTCTGTATACATTTCAGGAATTATCATATTCCTGCTGGTCTGATGAAAATTAAGAAGAAGGAGTTCTTGTCACTCAAGCAGGGCAACATGACAGTGAGTGAATATAGAGATAAATTCATTCAGCTATCAAGGTATGTTTCATAGGAGGTTGCTGATGACGAGAGGAAACCAGAGTAGTTTCTGGAGGGACTTATTGGGCCACTTCAGTACCAACTGATGTCTCACACCTTTCCATCTTTCTAGAGGCTTCTGGACAAGGCCATAGCTCTTGAACACAAACATGTTCACCTTGGCGAGATGAAGAGAAGGCCATCACCCAGGGCCAGGGGAGCAACAACATCCGCCCTTGCTATGCTCCACCAAGAGTACACCAGCTCATCCTGGGGGAGGGCAGAAGTCTCACCAGCGCCCTGCTCAGCAGACACCACAGGCTACACCACAGACTCCGCGTCCTCGATAGGCTGCCCCACTGGCACCCCAGTGAGACCTGCTGGCCAGAACACCGCTACAGGCACCACATGCTTCAAGTGTGGTGAGGTTGGACATTCTACTAATGTCTGTCCTAAGAGGAACCCCAACACTCCAGCTCATGGCAGTACTTAGGGCAAGCAGACACAGACTCCAGCTAGCAACCATGGTTATAGCATTGCCAGGGTTAATCAAATCAATGTTGAGGCTACCGCGGATGGTTCCAACATCGTCATTGGTACGTTCTTCATTAATTTCGTGCTACCTACTATACTTTTTGATTCTAGAGCTTCGCATTCATCTATATCTACTCGTTATGTTCATGTAAATAGTCTACCTTACCTTGCTATGCATAGACCTATGATAGTCACTACACATAAATGGGCTTATGAGGCAACATATATGAGTCATAAAATAGAAGTAACAATTCTGGGAAGGAAGTTTTGGGCTATGCCTATAGTGCTACAAGAGAGTACAATAGACTTAATCCTTGGCAAGAACTAGTTAAAACAGTGGAATGCAGTAACATATTGTGCTATAGGAACATTAGAGCTTTCTAGTCCTGATGGGGATAGATTTGAAGTCACAATTGCACCAGCCACAACTAACAGACCTGCTATATACATGATCAACGGTAAATTTGTGGGTGATCACATCAAAGTTGTTAGAGAATTCCTAGATGTTTTTCTAGAGGAGTTACTCGGAATGCCACCGAATAGAGAAGTGGAGTTTGTCATTGATCTCTTACCTGGGACCGCTCCTATTTCTAGAAGACCATAAAAAAGTCAGTGGAAGAATTAAAAGAACTTAAGAAATAGCTAACTGAATTGCAAGAGTCGGGGTATATTCGTCCGAGTTCCTCACCTTGGGGGGCACCGGTTCTATTTATTCAGAAGAAGGATGGTTCCTAGAGGATGTGTGTTGATTACATATCACTTAATGATATCACAATTAAAAATAAGTACCCCTTACCCCGTATTTAAGATTTTTTTGATAAAATGAGAGGTGCCAGGGTGTTCTCTAAAATTGATCTCAGATCGGGTTATCATCATATGAAGATCAGGCCTTCGGATATTCCCAAGACGACTTTCTCTACCCGATAAAGGTTATATGAGTTCACCGTCATGTCGTTTGGTTTGACTAATGCACCAGCCTACTTCATGAATCTGATGAACAAGGTGTTTATGGAGTATCTTGATAAGTTCATCATAGTATTCATCGATGACATTCTAATTTATTCCAAGAACAATAGTGATCATGAGGAACATCTACGGTTGGTATTACAGAAGTTGAGGGATAATCAACTCTATGCCAAGTTTAGTAAGTGTGAGTTCTGGCTTGATGAAGTACCATTTCTTGGGCATATCATCTCCAATGGTGGAATATCAGTGGACCCGGCTAAAGCGAGGGAGATAGTAGGGTGGAAGATACCGAGTTCAGTAACTGAAATCTGGAGTTTGCTAGGACTTGTCGGTTATTACCGGAGTTTTATTGAGGGATTCTCCAAAATAGCAAAGCCTATGACCTCTCTACTGGAGAATGGAAAAGAGTTTAAGTGGACGCACGCTTGCCAAGAGAGTTTCAATCAGCTGAAATTTAAGTTGATGTCACCTCCAGTATTGGTGATGCCAGATCTACAGAAGGGATTTGACATATACTGTGACACATGTCATCTAGGCTTGGGATGTGTTCTTATGCAAGAAGGACATGTCATTGCCTACGCGTCTCAACAGTTGCGGAAACATGAGCTGAACTACCCCACTCATGACTTAGAACTGGCAGCCGTAGTGCATGCTCTCAAGATATAGAGGCATTATATAATGGGGACCAAGTGCCAAGTCTATACTGATCATAAGAGCTTGAAGTATATCTTTGCCCATAAAGATCTTAACCTTAGGCGACGCCGTTAGTTAGAGCTCATCAAGGATTATGACTTGGAGATCCACTATCATCTGGGCAAGGCGAATCTGGTTACATATGCCTTGAGTCGGAAGGAACATGTTCATGCAGCTATAGCTACCCAGTTACCTGATGAGTTATTGGAAGACTTTGAAAGGCTCAACTTTGGAATAGTTTCTCATGCTGAAGGAATTAGCTTGGAGCAAGAGATATGAAAGGGTCAGGTCGGAGATGCTAAAATTCAAGAGATCAAAGACCTGATGGTTGAAGGTAGAGGTCCAAATTTCACGGAGGATGAATAGGGCACAATCTGGTTCAAAAACAAGATATGTGTTGTTGGTCACTTGTTCTCAAATGCTATAAATCAAGAACAAGACAACACAATTGTTAATGGTCAAAGACCTTCGTCCTTCGAAGCATTATTTCCTTTCGGATATAATGATCTTCAGACGAAGGTTATGAAGGACATACCTTCATCATTTCAACATAAGAATATGAATAATTATGTAATAGAACATAAGGAAATAAAGATCATGATTATGAATCGATTATATTCGCATCTATATTCTGTGAGTATGAGTAAATATCAATAATATTCATATTGCATTAATACCTTCGGCTTGGCATAAGGTAAGGATGCGAGAATGGCGCGAGAGTGATTACAATCCAGCGTGAACAGTACGGGGGGTACTGTTCATCTATTTATAGTCACGGGACGCTGTCGGTGTTTTGGGTCCGATCGCGCACCCAGGGTTGCCCCTCGAGGTGCTTTTTGGAGTAGGATGGTGTTACCGACTGTAGCTCGATGGTTTGTGCTAGATGCACGAGAGACAGTGGACGATTTTGTACAGGTTCGGGCCGCTTTGAGATGCGTAATACCCTACGTCCTGACGTGAATACTTTGAGTGGTGGGTTACAAGGAGGTTCTCTAGTATCGAGGATGTTAGAGAACTGAGTGGATGGCTAAGTGGTGAGATATATTTTGAGGGGATGCCCCCTAGGCCTTATATACTTGACCGTGGGGCGTTACATGTGGATATGAAAACAGCGAGAGCCTAAGTAATAGTGAACCGACTGAGCTTAACTTCCTATAATTCCGCCGACCTATCTCCGTTCAGTTCCGATGTATGAGGATACTGCGCGGGAAGGTCGGGTCACTGTTGTGGTTGTTTAAATTCATCGGGCCGTCTGGGCTTGTGTTGATCCAACCTTGTGTCACTCCGCTTCACTAGGCGTCCCTCCCCAGGCCCACGAAGGAATGACCTCGCGAATTATTGGGCCCTAGGCCTTTCGTGAGGTTTTTAGCCTTCCGGTGGACCCGGGGGATATCTGTCCCCCACAATCCCCCGATCTTTGGGTTGATTTTGAAATAATCGGCTCGAAGATCCTAGGTCTAGCTTGCGGTTTTTTGATTTTGATAAGGAATGCCTTAAAAATAGGTCCGCCGAGCCATTGTTTCTGAATTCTTAGCGACTCGGTAGAAACGGTCTTCTGTTGTTTTCTTCTGTCATTATTCATCAGCCTTTGCTTTATTCCTTAGAAATCGGTGCTCTGTCTCAGGTTTATGCTTTAGAGGTCAGCATTCTGCTTTCTGGAATTCAGGATCCATTGGGTGCACCGAAGGTGCACCTAATGGGTGTAGCCCCCGAGCTTCGAGTGGATTACTGAAAATAATCCACTCGAAGGTCTTCATTTCAAGTCTTCTCAGAAATCGTTTTTATCTTCAACTCATGCTTTAGAAGTCAGCATTGTTTTATTTTCATCTCATGCTTTAGAAATCAGCCTTCTGTCTTTTGGGGTTGATGATTCACTGGGTGCACCGGAGGTGCACCCAATGGGTGTAGCCCCCGAGCTTCGAGTGGATTACTGAAAATAATCCACTCGAAGGTCTTCATCTCATCCTTTCCTCTTCATCGAATGCCTTAGAAATCAGCATTATATCATCAACTTTATGCTTTAGAGGTCAGCATACAGTTTTGCCTTTGAGATCGAGGACGCGATCTGCCCATATCTTGTTAGGTTTGAAATTTATATGATCTGCGACAGATTGGACGTTCGGTAGATGGCTCTTGGCTAGTCTTCATATCACTTCATGCTTCAATGCCTCTGTTGATTAGACTTGTACCTCATCGGCTATATTTGGCTTTCCTCTGATCTCCGTCGATATCTTCCTTCTGTCTTGAGATATTCATTGTGTATACTGTATGGATGTGACTGCTTGGGAAAATCTATTGAAAATTCCTAGATGCCCCCAATGGGTGTGGGTAAGGGATAGCTTGGTTCGCTGAGCATTTAGTAAACTGCCCCTGAGTAGTAACTTGACGTGACCGCGGGTGTAATCATATCGTCCAAGCAGTTGATTTGAGTCCCAATGGGTGTCGTGTTACGTGAAACGATGCCAGCCACCTGACTTGTTTGCAGACGATTTGAATTGCTTATTGAATATTTGCGACTGTTCAGTGACCGTGGTAGGAGATGAGCGGTTGCCTTCTTCTTCTATAAATAGAGCGCTTGTTTCGCTGGTGTCTTCACACATCTCTCTACCGCTTGCTGCTTACTCTCTTCTCTTCTCTTCTACTCCACCATGGGCAAGAGCAAGAAAGGCGGAAGCTCCTTGCACCATTCCGGTGACAAGCGGAAGCGCGAGCCGACTCCTCCTTCGGAGGACTTCGGCGATTCTAAGTACTCGGAGGAGGAGTTCTCCTCCGAGCTCGAGGGATCACCGGTCCATGCCTCTCCCCTGGCATCATCTGACGACTCAGATGATTCCTAGGGGATTGTCTGCAGAAGTGTGGACCTACATCCGGGCCGTCGAGCGCACTGGGCTCGAGGGCTCGGATGAGTCAGAGGTCTCCTCGGACGATGGGGACTCCTCTGACTAGTCCTAGGAGGGGAGCGATGGCGACGATGGCGGCGAGGGTGACGGCGGTGACGGGAGCGATGACAATGGTGACGGCAGCAAGGGCGACGGCGGTGACGGCGATGGCAGCAAGGGTGACGGCAAGGGCGGCAGTGGCAGCGGCAAGGCTAGTGGCTAGGCACCACTGGCTTAGATGTTAGTATGGTAGCAGAAGTAGTATTAGTAGAACAATGTAGTAGTAGTTAGTAGTATAGTGTAGTAAAATGTAATGTACTAGTGTAATATACTGAACAGTGGGAAGAAGATCAACTCATAATGAGTTGGTTTTTAAGTTTGTGAAAATACTTCCCCTCCTTATATAATGAAGAAGACTTCTCCTCGTTTTGTGCGTGTTTCTTGCTTTTCCACCATTTCTTTTGTAATTGGCCGATCGACTGTATTTGTGTTTAGAGTAACCGAGTCCTTTTGAGCCACCTCAGCATTTTAGATATAACAGCCGAGTGATTACGGGTGACGTCGGCGTTTTAGAAGTAACAACCAAGTTATACTGAGCCATGTCGACATTTTTAGAAATAACAGCCGAGTGAAGATCAGTGACGTCAGCGTTTTAGAAATAACAGTTGAGTTATATTGAGCCACGTCGGTGTTTTAGAAGTAACAGCCGAGTGAAGACCGGTGACGTCAGCGTTTTAGAAATAACAGCTGAGTTATATCGAGCCACGTCGGCGTTTTAGAAGTAACAGCCGAGTGAAGACCGGTGACGTCAGCGTTTTAGAAATAACAGCTGAGTTATATCGAGCCATGTCGGCGTTTTTAGAAGTAACAGCCGAGTGATGACTGGGAACTTTTAGAATCGGTGCTTGGCCCTGGAAAACCCCATTTGTACCGTGTCGTCGCATGCCTCTGCTTTCTGAGCCCTAGCCTTACTTTTCACTTCCAGACCTCCTCTGTTTCCCTTTGATCTCACTTCCGCTCAGTTCGCCGGCGAGATTGAGATGGCGCCCAAGCGAAAGAGTCAGAATTTCGCCGCTGCGATTATTCCTCCCATCGATCCCAACAGTCAATTGCCTTTCGCAGGTAATCACATATCTGTTGTTTCCGAGTCGGACCTTCTCCATCTTGTTTCTGTCGGAATTCTTCCCCCGATGGAGCTTTGCTCTTGGCGGATCTGTCGTGGAGTTACTGTCTCGACTGAGGATACCCATGAGTCCATTATTTACATTCCTTTTCTCATCCGCGGTCTTGCTCTTCCTATTTCTCCTTTCTTTCGCGGTCTCCTTGATTTCTATCACCTGAATCTAACTCATCTGAATCCCAACTCTATTCTGCAAGTTTCTGTTTTTGTTCACTTGTGCGAAGCCTATCTTGGAATTCTGCATCATTTTGGCTTGTGGAAGTACTTATATCATTGTCGGCCTGGAATGGCCGGGGGGCAGCACCAACTCGTGGGTGGTGCGAGTTTGGAGATGCGTCGTGGGAGGAAGACAGAGTACCTCGACATCCCACTTAAGGATAGCATCAAAGGATGGCGCTTGGAGTGGTTTATTGTAGAGAATCATGGCAAGTCCCTCCCCCCTCGGTCGGGGAGACAGCCGGATGTTCGTGCTCTAAGTTGGACTAAATCCCCCAGAGACTTGGCGATAACCGAAGCCAGGGCTCTGCTTGCTGAAATTGGCTTGTTGAAGGAGAGAGGTCTGACTGCTGAAGCGGTAGTTGCAGACTTTGTTTTCAAGAATATTCAGCCACTGAAGGATAGAGCGTACTCGGCTTATTTGTATAGTGGTGTCACTGATTCTACCCGGGTTACCAACAAGAGGATTCCTGCTATGGATTTGGTGAGCCGACTGGAGATGATTCTTAGAGGCAAAGTGTCGAATATTGGTGCTCCTGTTGCATATTCTGCCTGGAATCTGCCACCTTCCAAGACTTTTTTCAGTTTTGTGTCCAATCCTTCTGCTAGCGACAGTGGCCTAGGTTTTAGAGTGCAACCCTCTCCCAAAGAAGTCGAGGCTCTGGTTGCTTCACTTGGTGATCTCTCCAACGATGAAAGGCATGTTCACTTTGAGATGCCTATAAACCCGAGTGATGAAGAGATAAGTGCTATGCTGGACATATTGGCTGAGGATTCATCTGATTTCGTCCCTGCTGAAACCATAGCTATTGCAACTGTCCCCAAGCCTGAAAAGACCTTGACTGCTCAAAAATCTGATGGTGCTCGCCCAAAGTGCCTTCGCCCGGCCAGTCATCCAACTGCTCCTGCCGAGGGGAAGAAGAAGAAGAGGTGGAGGCTTCGGCGAGTATCATGCTTGAATCAGGATGCCGGCCTTCTGCTCCTGCTGCTGAAGAAGTGCCAGTGGAACTTTTTACTGGAGCTGATCCCAATGGGTGTGACCCTACTGACGCTGACCCCAATGGGTGTGACCTTGATGATGCTGATCCCAATGGGTGCAATCCGGCCGACGCTAACCCCAATGGGTGTGACCTTGATGATGCTGATCCCAATGGGTGCAATCTAGCCGACGCTGACCCTAATGGGTGTGTTGTTCGTATTGTTGACGAGGATGAGGAAGAAAAGGAGGAAATCCCCTTAATTTGGAAAAACTGTCGGCGTTACCTAGTCAGTGGGGGAGTAGTGATATTCTTTCTCTAGCTTTGTCTGCTCTCGTTGGTCTTCAAGAGTTGTCCATAGCAAATTTTGACCAGGCTCTCGAGGATATGGTTCCTGAAGATCTGCTGTCCGAGCCAACAGATGGTGGTATGATGGACGTTTGCACTGATATTCCTGATGTGGAGTTAGAGTTATCCCGAGCAGCGTCTCGTGCCTCGTTGACCTTGGAGTGCGGTCTTCAGAGTCAAGAAGCTGGTCTAGGTTGCTCCATTCCCATGGAGGTGACTGAGAATCCTTCAGCCTTAGAGGTGGCTGCTGCAGAGAACCCTGTCCCCAAGGATGGCGCCAGCGATTACCCAGCCCCCGAGGGTGTTGCTGGCAATGATCCGGCTCGGGTGGGTAGCGCGAGCTACAACCCAGCCCCCGAGGGTGCTACCGGTGGTGATCTGGCTCCAATGGGCGATGCAGGCTACGACCCAGCCCCCGAGGGTGTCCAAGCGGGATCCCCTTCTCATACCTCCATGGATGTCCACGTCGGGTCTTCTCCTCCACATTTTGATTGCATGGCAGCAGCACGTGCTTCAAATCAGGAAGTCGCCTTAGAGACCGGCATACCCAACGCTAGAGTTTTGATTCCTGCTGGTGATGTTGAGTTGATCCCCAATGATGCTCTTCAGATTGCCTCGGCTGATATTCCATCATCGAGTCATCAACTGGTTTCTCATGATTTGGGGCTTCCTTCATTCTTCTCCAATTTTCAGGTAACTTGGTTTTTCCTGATCTGGCTATACTTCGGGCAAAATATTGTCTTTGCACTCACTTGTTTTCAATACCAGGCTTTGGTTGACGAGATGGTTGATC
The DNA here is from genome assembly GCA_029449295.1 of Zea luxurians. Classification (NCBI taxonomy): domain Eukaryota; kingdom Viridiplantae; phylum Streptophyta; class Magnoliopsida; order Poales; family Poaceae; genus Zea; species Zea luxurians. The sequence goes on from JAOPSE010001100.1 coordinate 69,381, forward strand.
AGCTGAGATCACAGGGTGCTTCTGTCCTAGAAAGAGCTCTGTCTCTGATGCATTGGAATCCAGTGCTACTTCAGTGGCGGGTATCTGAGTTGGAGATGACAAATGTTGGTTAGTGCCTCTGTTTCTTCTTTGGCTACTTGATTAATCTGCTTTTTACTGAATATCTTTCTTCAACCATTTCTTGCTAGATATGGTCCGGCTGTACTCTGAGCTTGAGGAGAAGTACTCTCAAGGTCAGATGGACCTGGCTCGAGTTTCTGCTTCTTTAGACGACGCCAACTTATTGAATTCCTCTCTCAGTGCTCAGCTTGACTCTGAAAGGGTGGTTAACGAAGTAAGTTTACTTTGACTTTCTCTGCTATGTTCCTACTGCCCGTTGGGTATTTAAGAGCTGATTCTTGTCTGCACGAAGAAAAACGTGCCCTTGCAGCTTCTCGCGATAACCTTGATAGGTTGTATCGCGATGCCAACAATTCTTTGACTATCTTGGAGAGGAGCCATCACTTTACCATGGAAGACTTGGATAATCATCATTACAAGCTGCAAGAGTCCCAGGATGAACTCATTCGTGTTAGGCAATTGGTGTCAAGCAAAGATTATGTCATCAAGGATCTGCGCGCTTCCAAAAGATCAGTCGCCCAGGAGCTAGAAACTGCTCGGCTAGCTGTTAAGGCTGCTGAAGACACTTCTACCACCTTGAAGGCTCAGCGCGACAAGGCTATGGACAAAGCCATTCACGCGGGGCGGATCTTGATGAGAAGGCCGGGTGTGATTGTTCCTGACGACATAATTGCTGATGTCAACGCTGCTCCTGACTCTTCGAGTCGCCCTTCTTCATCAGTTGCTCCTGAGAAAAACATTACTAAGTAGAAACACTGAATGCATTGTGTATGTGGTCAATGTGCTCGAATATTCTGTTAGAAAATGTTCTCGGTACTGAACGCTATTATTATTTTTCTGTTGTTTGAATTCAACAGTCATTATGATTGCAGAAGTAAGTGCAGTGTGATGGTTTTGAAACTTCTTCCTATTTCGTGGGGCATAGAGATCGCCCTAAGACGAGCAATCACAAACATGCTTATGCTGAATCGAGTGGTCGTGATCATGTTGCACCGCCTTAAGTCACTGCCGACTTAAGCTGATTGCTCCGTTAGTAGGGTATAGTGGTCACCCTAAGTTAAGTAAGCGTGAGCATGTTGCACCATCTTAAGTCACTGTCGACTTAAGCCGATTGCTCCGTTAGTAGGGTATAGTGGTCACCCTAAGTTAAGTAAGCGTGAGCATGTTGCACCGTCTTAAGTCACTGCCGACTTAAGCCGATTGCTCCGTTAGTAGGGTATAGTGGTCACCCTAAGTTAAGTAAGCGTGAGCATGTTGCACCGTCTTAAGTCACTGCCGACTTAAGCCGATTGCTCCATTTGTAGGGTATAGTGGTCACCCTGAGTCGAGTAAACGTGCATATTGACAATAAACAGTTCGAGTACCGTTGAGAATGAAGTCTTTTTATTGATGGTGTACTTCCCAATTACATAAGATAATGTTGTCCCAATAGCTTTTGAAATCTAGCTAGGGGTAAAATTTCCTGAGATGCTCTATATTCTATGAGTTTCCTATTTCCGTGCCATCCATTTGAGTAAGACGATATGATCCAGGCCAAGTGACTTCTGCTACTATGAATGGTCCTTCCCATAGCAGCGATAATTTGAGCCGTCCCTCCCCCGTTAGAATTCGGCGGAGGACAAGATCTCCCACTGCGAAGGATCGATGCCGTATGGCCTTGTCATGATAGCGCCTCAGAGTCTGTTGGTACCTGGCTGACTGAATCACTGTATTCAACTGTTCTTCTTCTAGTATATCAACATCCTCCAGTCTAGTAGCTTCAGCTTCGGCTATGTTTTCAAAGATCAATCTTGGTGCCCCAAACTTGAGATCAGCAGGTAGCACTGCCTCTGAACTATAGACCATAAAGAAAGGAGTGTTTCCGTGCAAAGCTCGGCTAGGTTGAGTTCTTAGGCTCCAAACCACATACGGTAACTCTCTAATCTATTTTCCTACGAACTTTTCATTCTTGTCGAAGACTTTCTTTCTGAGTGCTTCCAATATCATTCCGTTGGCTCTTTCTACTTGCCCGTTGGCTCTTGGGTGTGCTACTGATGCATATTTGATCTAGATGCTTTTTTGTTCGCAGAAATCAAAGAACTCCGAACTAGTGAAATTGGATCCCAAGTCGGTTATGATGCTGTTCAGTATTCCGAACCTGAATATTATGTCCTGTATGAATTCCACTGCCTTAGCTGAAGTTAGAGAAGCAATGGGCTTGAACTCTACCACTTAGTGAATTTGTCGATATCAACCAGTACATGAGTATATCCTCCTTGAGCTTTCTTGAAGGGTCCAATCATATCTAGTCCCCAGCACGCGAACGGCCATGTTACAGGTATGGTTTGTAGTTGCTGTGCTGGTAGATGCTGCTGCTTTGATAAGTATTGACAAGCTTCGCACCTCTGGACTAACTCGGCTGCATCACTCTTTGCCGTTGGCCAGTAGAAACCAGACCTGAAGACCTTCCCAACCATAGTCCTGGATGCTGCGTGTATCCCGCATTGTCCAGCGTGGACCTCATCTAGTAGTTGCTTCCCAGTAGCCGAAAGAATGCATTTCATGAGAACTCCTATCGCGCCCCTTCTGTATAGTGTTTCTCCAATGAGGGTGTAGTGAGCTGACTGCCTTGCAATGCGCTCTGCTGCATTTTTGTCATTCGGCTCTTCCTCATTCTTTATGCATCTGATGATTGGCTCCCTCCAGTCATCAGAATCTGACTCTGGTTGGCTCAGAATATTGCACTCTTCTGCCCGATCTAATGAGATGCTCGAGCGCAGTACTTCTTGGACAAAGACTCCAGGCGGGACCTGAGTCTAACTGGATCCTAGCTTTGATAATGCATCAGCTGCCGCGTTGCGATCTCTCTCCACATGATGAAATTCTAGCCCTTCAAACTTGTCTTCTAGCTTTCGGACGGTGGTGCAGTATTTCCCCATGGAGTCATTCGAGCAATCCCACTCTTTGTTTATCTGACTTATGACCACCAGTGAATCCCCATATACCATCAGCCTCTTGATGCCCAGTGATATGGCAATGTTTAGTCCATGAATCAAAGCTTCATACTCTGCCGCGTTATTGGACGCTGAGCATAGTAACTCAAGAGCATATTTGAGTTGTTCACCTCCAGGTGCAATGAAAAGGATTCCTGCGCCTACCCCCTACAGCTTCAACGAGCCATCAAAATACATCATCCATACTTCTGCAGTCTCCAGGTTATCTGGCACTTGTTGCTCAGTCCATTCTGATACGAAGTCAACTAGTGCTTGAGTCTTGATTGCAGTACGAGGTCGAAACTCAATGTCGTGAGCCCCCAGCTCGCAGGCCCACTTGGCTATTCTTCCGATGGCTTCTTTGTTGTGGAGAATATCCCCTATTGGAAATCCGGTGACTACTATGACTTGTGATCATCAAAGTAGTGATGGAGCTTGCGTGCAGTTAGAAGTACTGCATACAATAGTTTCTGAACTTGAGGATATTTCTTCTTCGAGGGACCCAGGACTTCATTGATGAAATAGACTGGATGTTGCACTGGGTATGCGTGTCCTTCTTCTGCTCGCTCGACTACTAACGCGGTGCTCACCACGTGAGTTGTGCAAGAGATGTATAACAGCAGATCTTCAGCCGGTTGACTCGGCGTGGCTCGGTGCGGCGGTTTTAGCACTGGTGGTGTTGTCAGGAATTTCTTCAGTGCGTCTAGAGCTTCCTGAGCCTCTGAAGTCCACTGGAACTTGTCTACCTTCTTGAGCAACTTGTAGAACGGTAGGCCTTTTTCTCCTAACCTTGATATGAACCTGCTTAGGGCTGCCATGCATCCAGTAAGTCTTTGTACTTTCTTCTATGATCGTGGTGCTTCCATTCTCATGATAGCCTCGATCTTTTCTGGATTGGTCTCAATCCCCCGGTGGCTGACAATAAACAAGAGCAATTTTCCTGTTGGTACTCCAAAGACACACTTTTCAGGATTAAGCTTCCATCGATATCGCCACAGACTGTTGAAGACCAGCTATAAATCTTTAATGAAATTTTCTGAGTTTTCTGTCTTCATCACCATGTCATCCACATAAGCTTCCACACGCTTGCCCCAGTGGTCGGCTAAGCATGTCTGAATGGCTCTCTAGTAAGTCGCTCCAGCATTTTTGAGGCCAAACGGCATGGAGGTATAGCAGAAAGCCCCGAATGGGGTGATGAATGTTGTTTTTTCCTCATCTTCTTTTGCCAAGCTGATCTGATGATACCCAGAATAGCAATCTAAGAAAGACAACACAGAACACCCGGCGGTCGAGTCTACCACCTGGTCTATTCTGGGAAGTCCGAAGGGATCCTTCGAATAATGTTTGTTGAGATCCATATAGTCGACGCACATGCGCCAATCCACTTTATTCTTTTTGAGTACAAGAATAGGATTTGCTAACCACTCGGGATGTAACACTTCTCTAATGAATCCGGCCGTGACCAAGCGAGCCAGCTCGGCATGGATGGCTTCTCTCTTGTCGGGCGTGAAACGACATATTTTTTGTCGAATCGGCCTCGCCTGGGGGTAGACCTTCAGTTTGTGCTCGGCCAGTTCTCTCGGGACTCCCGACATATCCGCAGGTTGCCATGCGAATACTTCTCGGTTATCTTGCAGAAACTGGATGAGCGTGCCTTCCTATTTGTCATCCAGGCTAGAACTGATGATGGCAGTCTTGCTCTCATCGGCGAACCTGAGGTTGATTCTCTTGGTTTCCTCAGTCGGCCGCATAGAGGTCACGGCTTGAGCTTCATTCACGGGTACCACGAGGTCTTCCTCAGGCTTTGAGTTTGCCTGCGCAGAAGAAGTCGTCGATGGTTTGGTGGTGAGGGCCACCTGAATGGCCACTCGGAAACACTCTGCGGTGCCTTGGAAGTCAGCGCACACAGTTATGATTCCTTGTGGTCCTAGCATCTTCAATATCATGTACGTATAATGTGGAATGGCCATGAACTTTGCCAATCCAGGCCTGCTGATGATGGTGTTGTATCCATAGTCGAAGTTCGCCACCTCGAACCTCAGGAACTCGGTTCTGTAGTTTTCCAGAGTTCCGAAGGTGACCGGCATGTAGATCTGTCCCAGTGGATATTCTCCTTCAGTCGGCACGATGCTGAAGAAAGGAGTGTTCGACTCGTGGAGCTCTTTGAGGGGAACTCCCAAGCCTTGAAGCATCCGGGGGAAGGTGACTGTTGGGGCCGTGCTTCGGTGCGCCGAAGGTCTTACACGAAGAAGCAGCTTCGGCTGAAGTCGTCTCCAAGAGATGGCCGAAGGTTCCTTTTCATGGAGCTTCGGCGTTACAAACCGACATAGAGATAGAATGACCTTTTTATCCATAGAGGTCTAAGTCAATGTTGTAAACTTTTGTAAGGGGCATAATTGTAATTTGTCACAGGCTGCGACCTGTGCCTATAAATAGATGAACAGTACCTCTGTACTGTTCACGCGAACCTGTCATTTGCCTTCGCATCACATTTGTATTCTCGCTCTCCTCAGGACCGAAGGTACATTTGTAATTTGAAATCATTTATATTTGCTCATGTTAGTGAAGATGGAAATGATTTTATGACAACATTTAAATGTTTATTGCATACCTCATGATTTATATGAGCACTTCGTCCCTCGTTATTATGTTTACGAAGGTATGTCCTTCGTAACCTTCGTCCGAAATTCTTTATATCTCGAAAGGATATAATGGGGTGGAGGACGAAGGACTTTAACACTTAACATTTTTTATGTTGCCTTGTTCTTAACTTTTAGCATTTGAGAACAAGCCCCCAACATTGGCGCCCACCTCCGGTGAACTCACTTCCACTTTTCTGAGCTGATGGCTTCGTTCAACAATCAAGCTGGAGCTGCTTCGACTTCGAAGCTGGTGCTCCCGATAACAGGCGGCTCTTGCTCAGAGCCGGCTAACAAGAAGCAGAAGAAGGAGGCTCAGAGAAGAGTGCAGCATGTTGGAGTGCAGGGACCCTTCATCAAGTCAAAATGGTCCCACATTCCAATTACTTTCTCTCAGGAAGACCTTCAGCTTAAGGATTATCCTCACAATGATGCCATGGTTATTTCTTGCGTGATCAAAGGATTTCTGGTCCACAATGTCCTAGTTGATACAGGCAGTGCAGCTGACATTATATTTGCTAAAGCCTTCAGACAAATGCAAGAGCCCGAAGACAAGATTCATGATGCTACGCACCCTCTTTGTGGCTTCGGAGGGCGACAGATTGTAGCACTTGGGATGATTACCATGCCGGTAACCTTCGGATTTGTTAACAACACAAGGACTGAGCAAATTGTGTTTTGATATTGTTGACATGGAGTATCCTTACAATGCCATCATTGGCCGTGGTACTCTTAATGCCTTCGAAGCAATTCTTCACCCAGCTTATCTCTGCATGAAGATACCTTCGGACCAAGGGCCTATTGCTATTCATGGAAGCCAGGAAGCTGCTAGAAGGGCCGAAGGAAGCTGGACTGACTCCAAGGCAATCCATAACATAGATGGAGCTGAAGCTTGTGAACAGTACAAATTCAGGAGGGAGAAGGCAGCTTCAGCGGATCAGCCGAAGCCCATGTTATTGTGTGAAGACATAGCAGAGCAGAAGGTGTTGTTGGGCTCGCAATTATCTGAAGACCAGGAGAAAACCTTGATAAGGTTTTTATTCAACAACAAAGATGTCTTTGCATGGTCAGCTAATGATCTCTGTGGAGTAAATCGGGATGTTATTGAGCATTCGCTCAATGTTGACCCATCCTTCAGACCCCGAAAGCAGAGGCTTCGGAAAATGTCTGATGACAAGGCCGAAGGGGCTCGCAATGAAGTAAAAAGACTCCTCAGTGCAGGAGTTATCAGAGAAGTGAAGTATCCAGAGTGGCTAGCTAACACTGTTATGGTGAAGAAGGCCAATGGCAAGTGGAGAATGTGTATTGATTTCACAGATCTCAACAAGGCTTGTCCGAAGGACGAATTCCCGCTGCTAAGGATAGACTCTTTAGTTGATGCAGCAGCTTCTTCGGAGCTCATGAGTCTCCTGGACTGCTACTCAGGCTATCATCAAATCTGGATGAAGAAGGAAGATGAGCCGAAGACTAGCTTCATAACCCCAAGTGGTACATATTGCTATCTTCGGATGCCTGAGGGGCTCAAGAATGCTGGAGGGAGTTTCAGCAGAATGACTGCGAAGGTTCTCCAATCTCAGATAGGCAGAAATGTGCTGACTTATGTCGATGACATCATTGTAAAAAGCACGAAGCAAGAAAATCATATTGCTGATCTGCAGGAGACCTTCGCTAGCTTCAGACAAGCTGGTCTGAAGCTGAATCCAGAAAAATGTGTCTTCGGAGTGAAGAAGGGTAAATTTCTTGGATGCTTGGTTTCAACAAAGGGAATCGAAGCTAACCCAAATAAAATCGAAGCTATACTTCGAATGGAGCCACCAACCACACGAAAGGGGGCCCAAAGATTGACAGGAAGACTGGCATCTCTCAACAGATTTATATCCAGATCAGCAGAAAGAAACTTACCATTCTTCGAGGTGCTGAAGTCAGCTGAAGTCTTTCAATGGGGCCCAAGTCAACAAAAAGCCTTCGAAGAGCTGAAGCAATACTTAATAGATCTCACAACATTAACTCCACCAACGCCAGGGGCTCCTCTGTTGTTATATGTGGCAGCTTCGCACTCAGCAGTAAGTGCGGCACTTGTCCAGGAGAAGTTTGATGGACAAGTCAAGAAGCAGGTCCCAGTATATTTTGTATCTGAGGTCCTTAGTGTCTCAAAGAAAAATTATACAGAGCTGGAGAAGGTATTGTATGCCGTTTTAATGGCATCCAGGAAGCTTCGGCACTATTTTCAGGCGTACAACATTATTGTTCCTTCTTCGCAGCCGTTGAAGGATATCATGAGAAATAGAGAAGCTACTGGGCGTATTGGAAAATGGGCTGCGGAGCTCAATGAATTTTACATTGATTATGTGCATAGATCCTCAATTCAGTCTCAAGCATTGGCAGATTTCATTGCCGACTGGACGCCAGGGGCTCAGGACGAAGAAGCGAATAAAGATGCCGAAGTATGGACAGTGTTTTGTGATGGCTCTTGGGGAACCTTCGGAGCAGGTGCAGCTGCTGTGTTGGTCTCACCGTCCAAGGTTAAAACTTGCTATGCAGCAAGACTTGACTTCAGCTGCACAAATAATATAACTGAGTATGAAGCCCTGCTCCTGGGTCTTCGGAAACTAAAGGCAATGGGGATCAGAAGGGCGATTCTTAAAACTGATTCCCAGGTTGTTTCGGGTCATATTGACAAAAGTTGCAAGGCTAAAGACCCGAAGCTTGAAAAATACCTAGACACGGTCCGAAGGATCGAAGCTTCCTTCGAAGGATTTTCTGTTAAGAATATCCCTCGAGGACAAAATGAGCATGCTGATTTGTTAGCCAAGTCTGCAGCACAGGGTCTGCCGCTACCTTCGGATGTGTTCTTCGAAACAATAAAGGCACCTTCAGTGGAGCTACTAGAAAGAGCAGTCCTTAACATTTCTCCTGTTTACAGCGAAGATTGGAGAACTGAAATAATCTCTTACCTTCAGGGTAACTTCCTATCAGATGACGAAGCTTATAATAAAAGGATAGAGGCGAGAGCTCGTCCATATGTCATGATAGAAGGGGAGTTATACAAGCATGGAGTTTGTGCCCCGCTGCTCAAGTGCTTGTCTAGACCCGAAGGTATAGAGTTAATGAAAGAGATACATGCAGGCCTGTGTGGATCCCACATCGGATCCAGGCCATTACTTGGAAAAGTGTTCCGCCAAGGATTTTATTGGCCGAAGGCAGCTTCGGATGCAGCGGAGTTAGTTCAAAAGTGCGAAGGTTGTCAGAAATGTGCAAGAGATCAAAAGCAACCTTCGTCTTTGACACAGCTGATACAACCCATCTGGCCATTGCAAAGGTGGGGCCTTGACTTGTTGGGTCCATTACCACTGGCCCAAGGGAATCTAAAATATGTTATAGTAGCTGTGGAGTATTTTTCCAAGTGGATTGAGGCAAAACCATTAGCCACAATAACTTCGGCCACTGTCCAAAAGTTTTTCTGGCAGAACATTGTCTGTCGCTTCGGAGTACCGAAGGCCATCACTGTAGATAATGGAACGCAGTTCGACTCCGAAGCTTTCAGAAATTTCTGTGATCAAATTGGAACGAAGATCCATTTTGCATCAGTCAGGCATCCGGAGTCGAATGGGCTTGTTGAAAGGGCCAACGGCATCATAATGACAGGAATAATGAAGCTAATCTTTAATCAACCAAGGGGAAAGTGGCCAGATCAGTTGACCAAAGTGGTGTGGAGCCATAATACAACAACATCAAGGTCTACAGGCTTTACCCCATTTAAGTTGTTATTTGGTGACGAAGCAATAACCCCGGAAGAAGCCAAAGCTGGATCAATAAGAGTGGTAGCTTCGGCAGAATCAGGTCCCGAAGATACTTGTCTCGTGGAAAAAGATGCCTTAGAAGGGATCAGGCTTCAAGCCGTGGAGAATATCAATAAATACCAGGCTGAAACAGTCAAATGGCGAGATAGAAAGGTCCGGCTAAAAAATATTGAGCCGGGACACTTGGTGCTTCGGAGAGTGGCCAACCCAGATACAGTGGGCAAGCTACAATTGAAATGGGAAGGGCCTTTCTTAGTAGCATCCTCGTCGAGGCCTGGTTCGTACAGATTAAAGGACATGGATGGCAACGAAATTCCAAGATCTTGGAATGCAGATGAGCTTCGGAGATATTATGTATAACTTGATGTAACTTTTTATGTTTTTCTTTTTCTTTTTCATGGCACCCTTTTCCTTTCCAAAGGGGGAGAAAGGTTTTTAATGGGGCCATCATATGTAATTTCCTTTTTAGTTTTATAAGAGCAAAATCCCCCAAAGAATGTAAATGTAAAAGCTGAGAACGCACCATCGAGTGCCGAAACTAAAAAAAAGAGAGAAGAAGCTCCAAAGACGTCCCTAAGGGGATGCAGAGCTCTGATTCCGCCGAAAGTAAAAGGCGAAGAAGCTCCAAAGACGTCCCTAAGGGGATGCAGAGCTTACAGCGAAAAGTCAACGCTGATACCGCCTAAGTAAAAGGTGAAGAAGCTCCAAAGACGTTCCTAAGGGAATGCAGAGCTTATACTGCCTAAGTAAAAGGCGAAGAAGCTCCAAAGACGTTCCTTAGGGAATGCAGAGCTGATGTGTGGTTGGTTCTAAAGGAATAATGGCTGAGAGTGTGGCTTCGGACATATGTTGTGGACATTCATTCGCACATTGCATTACATCATGGCATTTGCATGCATAAGCATTCATTCATAGCATTTATGTACCAAAGTGGTTGCTTCGGCAAAAAGAAGAAGAGGATTTTTATGATTCGTAATGTAAAAGAAAAGCTTCGGCAAAAATGAGAATTGGTTTTTTATGATTCGTTATGTAAAAGAAAAGCTTCGGCAAAAAGGAGAAGTGGTTTTTTATGATTCGTTATGCTTTGTTGCGTATAAAAAAGAAAAGCTTCGGTAAAAAGAAGAAGTGGTCTCTTATGCTTTGTTGTGTACAAAAAAGAAAAGCTTCGTCGCTCGGCAAAAGAAGAATTGGTCTCTTATGCTTCGTTGTGTACGAAAAGAAGGGAAGGTGTTTTTTCGCCCTTGGCTCAAAATACTGATTTCGTCCACATCAAAGCGCCTCAGCAGAAGGGTAAGAATATATTACAAGGTATGTACAAAGTTCCTTGAGAACAGTTCAATTGTATTTACAAAAGTTGTTGCAAAAGTATCCTAAGTTTTTCCTATAGCATACTTCTACTGATTTTCATTAAGCTTCAGCTTCGGCGACAGCTTCGGCGGCATATACTTTAAGTATCACCTTCAGCTTCGTCATCCTACATAAATCAAGGTATCGTGAGTAAAAATCAAGTGCAAAGGAGAAAGTAAGTACGAAGTTTCATTTCTTACTGGTTCAAGATGACTTCGGGCTTCGTCTCCAGCCTTCTCCCGCCCGCCTTTTGTCCATATCATTTTTATAAATCTATTTGAGATGCTTCGGGCGAGGTCAGGTATATCATCCAGGATTGATGGAGACAGGGTGAAGTTGGGCCTGTTGACAATTTTTCCATGCTCGCAGCCGGCCTTCAGGAATGCAGCAGCGGTACCCCGAGAAGCTACCCAGGCACAGAAGTCGCCGTGCCCGGCTATAACTTCGTCAAGTTCTTCGATTTCAGCTTCAATATGATCGAAGGCCTGTGGTAAATTTTCCGCTGAGGGGTTAAACTTCCCGCTGCTGGCTCCAACAGAGTAAAATATCTTTTTTAATCGTTCAATACAATTATTGCTAAACTTCAAGCATTTGTCTTGAAGGCTTGTTAACGATTTCTTCAACTCTGAGTTGGCTTGAACTTCGGCTTCAAGTTTCGAATTAAGTTCTAGCTTCTCTTGATCGAATTGTTTTGATTGACTGATAAGCTTCGAATTCAATTCTGATATCTTAGCCTCAGTCTCTTCCAACAAGCCTTCGGTTGATTGGAGCTCGAAGTCTTTCTTTTCAATGATAGCTGATTGTTCTTTTATCTTGCTCTCTAAATTTTCGATTATAGCTTCGTGTTTTTTGTCCTCCAAGTCTTGTTGCATCCTCAGAGCTTTGCTCAGAAGCATGCTCTGAAATAAACACCCTTTGTTAAGGAATATTTCCATTATTAAAAACAACAGACGTCAGAGAAAAGTTGTTTACCTTGAAATTGGAGTAAAATAAGCTGCCGACGATATGTTGTCGTCGGTAGCGGCTGATGTCTGTCTCTAGCTTCGGAAAACCGATACTCTTTGATAGAGTACCGATTACCTTAGCTCCAGTTTGGTCTCAAATGCAGCCTAATTTTTCATCGTCCACACCTCCAAATAGGAGAGCTCCTGGCTTGTAGCCGCAAGATTTGGCATAGTCCTTAAGTTCTTCCATTTCGGCCTTCGACAGTTTTTGCCCAATTAAATTTTGGAATGTGTAGGCTTCGTCGTCCGAAGTGTCCTCGGCTATTTCTTTCCCCTTCCCAGGCACTGTGGCCATGGTTTTTTTCAGCGGCAGTGGCAGCTTCTTCTGCAGCCATGTCTTCCAAAATTTTGTCAATGTCCTCAATAGTGGTTTCTAAGTTCACATTTTCGGCTGTAGCGGCTTCGGTAGCCGCGACCTCTGAAGGTGCGACTTCGACGTTTGTGGTCCCTTCAGCAGCTGGTGTTTTTTGAATTGACGCCCTCGGTGGCGTCTTGTCGATAACTTCAGTCACTGCAATAATCCTTTGCCGCTTTGGTTTGGTTACCTTCGTTTGTTCCGGCTCTACCACCTTTCGAAAAAGCTTCGTCAGTTGGAGCCCTAATGGACTTAGCTTCGTGGGCATGGGTTCAGTCATTACCTTTAAAATTTCCTCTACGTCGCTGGCAGAAGGCGGTGTGGGGGTCCCCTCTTCTTCGGATAATTTGCGCTTCGGAGTAGATATTTTTCTTTTCTTGGGAATTTTCTTCTCCTTTGCTGGTCTTTCTTCATCCCTGATCAGAGTTTCGGCCACTCTTTTTCTTTTCTGGCCCTCAGCACCCTTGCTCAACTGCTCATAGTCAGGGTACTCGAAGCCCAGGGCATCAAGCACTCGGTTCAGCCTTCGCTTCAGGCGGGTGCCGAAGGCTGCTGTCATTAGTTGATCTTCTTTTTTGGAATAATTCCCCAAAATTTCATTACACATCACCTCGACCGTGTCCAGCCACTCTTGGCAGGGTTTCTTAAAGTATTGTTTGAATTTGAAGTGATATGGAAGCCGGACAAGTTCCCCCTCCTTCTTCTCCCCCTTCAACTTTGGCATTTCCCATTCTTTCAGAGTAGGGAAGACTCTGAATGCCAAGAATTCCTGAACCAGATCCCTGGTACTGATATGTTCTGCAATAATTCCGAATTCATCCATTGCTTGTTGTGTCTGACCCTCTGGTGTCATGTTGCAGTGGGGTCGGGTTTCTCCGAAGATCAGCTCGAGTGGACTTTGCACAAGCTTCTCTTTGTCGTCTTCAACCTTGACATAGAACCATTCTGATTTCCAGCCTGCTGGCCATTTGCTTCGGTAGCTGATCACAGGAAACTTTGCGGTTTTTCGGTAGGCAAAATTGTAGCAACCGAAGTTTTCATGTAGCCCATCTTTTCTGGCCTTTGTTTGATAATGTAATTCATGAACTCGGCAGAAACTGTCGGCAAATGGCTCCACTGCTTGGCTCCGAAGGGCCCAAATATAAACGCTAAGCCTAACAATAGCGTTAGGAGTTAATTGGTGAAGGTAGATACCAAACCTCTTCAGTATCTCCGCAATAATCTCGTGAAGAGGGAATCTCAGCCCAGCCTTTAAAAAGCTCTTGAAGATGACAACCTCGTCCTTCTCTGGCTTCGGGGTGGTTTCTCCTCCCCCGAAGCGAAGTAGCTTCTTCTGATTTTCATTGAAATAACCTGCTTTCACCATCTTTGAAAGATCAGCCTTTGAAACAGTTGATTTCCCAAAATCAAGGTGACTGGGCTTGCTGGGCATGGCAATGCGGTAGTCATCTTCGGGATCAGTCCCTTCAATGTTTCCTTCTTCTCCTTCGGCAGTTGTCGGGTTTGCTTCAGCAGCAGGCATTTCTTCTGCAATCACTAGACCGGAACGCTGCATCGCTTCGGAGATGGGCACAGTGTTCGAACCTTCGGCTTCGTCTCCCTCACGTACAACTTTGGCAGTAGATCGCACTCTCACCATTTGATTCTGAGATTGGGAAAGTCAGATACTTTTTCTTTTTTTTTTCTTTTCTCCCGAAGCTCTTCTTTCTGACGAAGCAGATGTCGAGATGGACCTTCGTTCGATTCTGAGAATCAAGCTTCGGCTGTAGTTAAAAATTTTGGCAGCAAAACAGTGCAAATAGCAATGAATGCTGTGGTAACTTCACACCTACCCGTCTGTTTATATAGTGCTGCAGGTAAGAAGGCGAAGCGGCAGGATTTTTTACACCAAGCGGGCAGTCACTCATACTCGCTGTGCAGTGGACCGCAAAGATCAAACAGTAACTCTGCAAGGTGGGCCTGGCACGCGCTCGGAAGCCGGATCGTTTCTCCGCAACGAGCTCAGGGAAGGTGTTTTTTGGACCTTCGGCTTCCCGAAGCTGAAGAGGCTTTTTTCACGGGTCAAGCTCGTTACGAAAAACGATCTAGCACCGCGAAAGGGGCTACTGTTGGGGCCGTGCTTCGGTGCGCCGAAGGTCTTACACGAAGAAGCAGCTTCGGCTGAAGTCGTCTCCAAGAGATGGCCGAAGGTTCCTTTTCATGGAGCTTCGGCGTTACAAACCGACATAGAGATAGAATGACCTTTTTATCCATAGAGGTCTAAGTCAATGTTGTAAACTTTTGTAAGGGGCATAATTGTAATTTGTCACAGGCTGCGACCTGTGCCTATAAATAGATGAACAGTACCTCTGTACTGTTCACGCGAACCTGTCATTTGCCTTCGCATCACATTTGTATTCTCGCTCTCCTCAGGACCGAAGGTACATTTGTAATTTGAAATCATTTATATTTGCTCATGTTAGTGAAGATGGAAATGATTTTATGACAACATTTAAATGTTTATTGCATACCTCATGATTTATATGAGCACTTCGTCCCTCGTTATTATGTTTACGAAGGTATGTCCTTCGTAACCTTCGTCCGAAATTCTTTATATCTCGAAAGGATATAATGGGGTGGAGGACGAAGGACTTTAACACTTAACATTTTTTATGTTGCCTTGTTCTTAACTTTTAGCATTTGAGAACAAGCCCCCAACAGTGACGTTGATGTTGCTTCCCCCATCCACTAATACCTTCTTTACCCTACTTTCTCGGATCACCGGATCGACGAGGAGAGGGTACTTGCCCGGGTGGTCGAAGTTGAGCCACTGATTTGCCCGAGTGAAGGTGATCGGGTGTTCGGACCATCGATACAGGGTGGGAGGACCAGTGGTCGCCACCAGTATCTAACGGTCATTGAGCTTCTGTTGCCTCTTGCTTTCTTGCGACCCATGTCCGCCGAAGATGACATTGACTTCTCCGTCGACACGCGGGAATGCTCCGCCTTCTCCCCCCTCCTGCTGTTGGGGTTGTCGAGGTTCTCTGGGTCCTCCTCGTGGTGGGGGAGGTGGCAGAGGTTGGAAGGGTCGGCCGTTCCCCACGGAGTGCTTGAAGTCTCTACAGTTCCGGAGGGTGTGGCGCATGTCCTTGTGGTACGGGCACTGGGCGTCGAGGATGTCGTCCAGCGTACGTTCGCCTCCGTGAGGTCCTCCTCAGGCACGAGAGGCAGGTGGTCCGGCGGCATGGACCTCTTCACGAGACCTCTTCTCCCAACGTTTGTCGGGTTGTTGGTTCGTGTCGCGTCGTGGTGCCGCCGGTGCAGGCTTTGCTCCTCCGATGAGGTCTTGAGCTTGTTCGTCGGTGGTGATGTAGAGGTCGGCTTCCCAGAACAGCTGCTCGGAGGTAGTCGGCGCCTTCTGCAGTATGGCTCGGACGAAGGCTGAGTCATTAGATCCCCGGTAGAAGTCCTCGATCACTGCCGCTTCCGCGACCTCAGGGATACGATTTCTCAAGGTCTGAAATCTCTTGAGGTATGACCGGAGAGTTTCATCCCCTCGGCGCTTGATGGATTTGAGGTCCCACGTCTGCGCCAGTTTGTCGGAGAGAGATTGAAAGTTGGTGGTGAAGCATCGACTGAAGTCGCTCCAGTCGTCAATGTAGTGTCGGGGTAGGTGTCGCAGCCACTGCAGTGCATCCTACCCGAGGACGATAGGCAAGTATGCGGTCATACATCTTCGGTTGCCCCAGCAGCTCTAGCGGCGGTGGTGTAGACGGCCAACCAGCCTCCCGGATCCTGCTTAGGCTCGTACTTGTCGACGTTGGAGACTTTGAAGTTAGGGGCCATTGAATGGCCCTAAGGCGTGGAGTGAGCGCCGATACTCCACACGTGTCCTCCTGTCGTCGATGATGATGTCTGTCCCGGGGAGGGGAGTTGTTGTCGTGGTGCCTCGACCGTCCCTGGGTCATGCCACCAGTCGAAGCCGTTGCCGACTCAGTTCTGGTGGCCTGACTCCGCGCAGGGATGCCGTGATCCCGGTCATATTCTTCTCGGCGCCGGATCTCGTTCTCATGTTGTTGTTTGCGTGAGGCGTTGATGGAGCTCCGTGCGTCTCGCCGACTGTTGATGGCGTGTTGTAGATCACTTGGTGGATGAGCGAGAGGTAGAAGGTGATTAGCTGCCTGAGTGAACAGCCGCCGGTAGCCCTTGGCGTCCGTCCTGGGGAGGCCATCGGCTATCCGAGCCAATACTCCACCGACCTCACTCGGTGTGTTCATGGCTCGAGCGAAGTTGGGGTTCAAGTTTCGTCCGAAAAGAGGATTCTCTCGGCGTTGTTTCGCTTCCTGCTCAGCCTGCTCTTGAGCTTGTCAATGATCGCGTCGTCGGGAATTCCTCCTTTCCCTGAAGACCCGTTCTTCTGGGGTCTCTCCCATCTCCGAGACCTCATCTCGTGACATGGGCTGTGCTGGGTCCCGCTCTCCGGCTTCGTGATGTCACCGAATATTTCGGCGTCGGTTCCTTCGTTAGCGAGATTCCCGCTGAAGAGGTTCTTCTCCTGGCGCGGTTGGTTCATCGTCGGAGACAGGATTCGATTCTACTCTTCCCCCGATGAAGAGGACGTCGGGGTAGAACGGAACTGTTGTGGTGACGATCTTCTTTCTGTTCTCCTTTGAGGGTGGAGGTACTAGAAGAGCAGTTTGACGATCCTTGACCTTGTTTGCCTCCTTTCTCCTAGTGATCTGTGTCCACGTCTCTATGGAAGAGGTGGACAACGGAGTTCTCCGGGTTGACGGACCCTCTGCCCCTGGCTTGAAGGAGGGAGTATTTGTTCGGGGCGCCGGAGGTTGCACTTTTTCTTGCTTTGTTCCGGCCTTTCCGGAGTTTGTTGAGGAAGGCTTTCTCTTCGGCGGATCCGTGATGCGATGTAGAGTTCCCTCTTCATCTGCCACGGATGAAATGGTTCCGAAGCAGAATGTGGACCCGGGACGGAGGACGATCTTGTGCTAGAAAGTGATGGCCATTGAGCTAGCTGGGATCAGTGACACACCCCCTACCTGGCGCTCCAGCTATCGGTGTTTTGGGTCCAACCGTGCACCCAGGGTTGCCCCTCGAGGTGCTTTTTGGAGTAGGACGGTGTTACAGGCTGTAGCTCAATGGTTCGCGCTAGATGCATGAGAGGCAGTGGACGATTTTGTACAGGTTCGGGCCGCTTTGAGATGCGTAATACCCTACGTCCTGGCGTGAATACTTTGAGTGGTGGGTTACAAGGAGGTTCTCTAGTATCGAGGATGTTAGAGAACTGAGTGGATGGCTAAGTGGTGAGATATATTTTGAGGGGATGCCCCCTAGGCCTTATATACTTGACCGTGGGCGTTACATGTGGATATGATAACAGCGAGAGCCTAAGTAATAGTGAACCGACTGAGCTTATCTTCCTATAATTGCGCCGACCTATCTCCGTTCAGTTCCGATGTATGAGGATAATGCGCGGGAAGGTCGGGTCACTGTTGCGGGTTCTCAAATTCATCGAGCCGTCTGGGCTTGCGTTGATCCAACCTTGTGTCACTCCGCTTCACTGGGCGTCCCTCCCTAGGCCCACGAAGGAATGACCTCGCGAATTATTGGGCCCAAGGCCTTTCGTGAGGTTTTTTAGCCTTCCGGTGGACCCGGGGGATATCTGTCCACCATAGACGCAGCCCGGGTACAATTACATTCATGCCCTCGAATATTTGTTTATAAGTAATTAAAATTAATAAGGTCTATCTAGTCCTTTTCCATCTTTGCTTGGTCTGGGCCGAAGCTATTGACCTTCGGCATCTTGCACTATCGCCAAAGCCCTTGAGCTTCGTCTCGAGCAGTTGAGTTTAGGCTGAAGGTAACTTCAACAAGCTTTTGTATCATTTTGTCAAAGGTGTTTTTGCCTTGAGGACCTTCAGCGAAGAAGAAGACCCCCAACAGTAGCCCCTTCGCGGTGCTAGATTGTTTTTCGTAACGAGCTCGATCCGCAAAAAACACGAAGGCTTCGGAATGCCGAAGGTCCGAAAATCACCTTCCCTGAGCTCGTTGCCGAGAAACGATTAAAATATTCCGCGCCTCGGGCGGTCCACCACTCAGCTAGTGTAAGCGGTATGGCGGTTCACCTTCTTCCCCTGCAGCACTATATAAACAGACGGGTTGGTGTGGAGTTACCACAACATTCATTGCCATCGCACTGTTGTGCTGTTAAAAATTTTAATCATAGCCGAAGCTTTCTACACTGCGTTTTCAAACAAGCACTTTGTCACTTGAGATCAGTTTCATCTTAAAGAGCGTGAATCATTGAAATGTCTAGAGTACGATCCACTACTAGGGTTTCTCATGAAGGAGACAGGGCTGAAGCGTCCGAAACAGCTCCAATATCAGAGGTGATGAGGCGATCGGGTCTTGTTGTGTCAGAGGAGGCTATTGCTGAAGGTACCTCCACTGCCAAAGCTGAATAGACTGTGGCTGAAGGAGGAAGTGAGAACAAAAGTGAGGAGGACAACACTATTCTGAGCCCAATGAAACCTAGCCACATTGGATTCAGGAAATCTACTGTGACAGCAGATGACACGATTATGATGAAAAAGTTGGGCTACTTTGGGGAAGCCGAAAGCAAGCTTGTCCGGTTTGGCAGGGAGGAGGTTGTTCCACAGCCAAGGGAGGATGAAGTCGTTGTTTTTAAGAGCTTCTTCGGGGCGGGGCTTTGGTTCCCTCTACATGAGATGATAGGAGAGGTTTTAAAGAATTTTGAGATATACCTCCATCAGTTGACACCCAATGCAATCGTTAGACTTAGTGTCTACATATGGGCTCTCCGAAGCCTGGGTATGAGTCCTAATGCTGAAGCTTTCTGCCGGGTGCACGAGCTGCACTACCAAACAAAGGCCAGAGCGGATGGTCTTCATAAGAACTTTGGCTGCTACAACTTCGCATATCGGAAAGATACGAAGGTCCCGATAATTGGCTATCATACCAAGTGGCCGACCAGTTGGACAAGCGAATGGTTTTACATAAAAGCGGACGAGAAGAAAAGGGAGAAGCTAATGACTATGGTCATGAGTCCATTGAAATTAAGCTTCGGGATGACAAGGCCCTTGTGCCACATGTAGCTTGGCTCCCCATGCCAGCTAGCCGAAGTGGAATTCAGAGTGGTAGCTGCAGAAATTAGCACTAGAGATCTAGTACAAGAGTACTTGGCAAATAGAATATTTCCAACCTCTAGTGGCTGGGAAATGCCTAAGAAAAAGGAGGGGGGTAAAAAGTACGAACTTGTTCGGCTCCCTTATCGATTTAAATTTGAGAAGCAATTTAAGAAGCCATGCAAAGAGTGGCTTGAAATGATCGAAACGATGTGTAACAAAATTCTTGGCAACTACACCAAGAAGGAAGACCAATTAATGACTGCTGCCTTCAGCACCCGACCAAAACGAAGGGTGAATCGAGTGATGGACGCATTAAACTTTGAATACCCGGATTACAAGAGGCTTGACAAAGGGGTCGAAGGAGTGAAAAGGAAAAGGATTGTCAGCATCCTGAGTAGCTGCTCGGTTAGTGAAGGAAGATGAAAAAGTTTTGAAGAAAACAAAAACAGCTCCAGAGCCAAAGGCGACAATCTCTAAAAAGCGAAAGCTTGACACAGCACCCTCTTCTGAGCCGAAGGTAGATGAGACAGGAGAAGAAGCTCCTCCGACGCCCTCTGCCACAGAAGTAGCCGAAATTCTAAAGGTAATGACTGACTCTCCGCCCTTCAAGCTGCTAAGTCCTCTGGGATCAGGATTGACAAAATTTTTACAGAGGAAAGAACAGCCTTCGGCTACAAAGGAGAAAGTTAAAGAACAAAAGAAATGATGAATTGTAAATGTAATGGAAGCAATTGAACAAACACCACCCTCAGCTTCGGTGGCCAAAACAGCGATTCTTGCGGACGCCGAAGCTGAAGTTGGAGGTGCTGCCGAAGGTCAAGATGCTGATGAAGCCGAAACGACAATGTCAGATATTGATAGGCTTGTGTCAGACATATTTGTAGGTGTGACTGCGGAGACAAATGTAGCTATAGAAGAAACCATGGCCACAGTGCCAGATAAAGGAAAAGAAATTGATAAAACTCCTTCGGACGAGAGGGATTTCGACCTTCGGCACCTGGGCAGTCAGGAGCTGTCCGAGGAAGACAAGGAAGAGTTAAAAGAATATGCAATATCTTGTGGTTACTAGCCGGGATCTTTGCTCTTCGACAGGGTTGATGAAGAAATTTTAGGATGTATTCGCGACTGCGCTGGGGCGAAGATAATCGACACTCTGTCTAAGAGTGTCGGATTCCTGAAGTTGGAGGCCGACATCAGCGGTTACCGACGGCAACACATTGTCGGTAGCCTATTTTATTTCAATTTCAAGGTGAGATCTTTGTCTAGATTTTTGTTACCTTCGTGATAGATTGAGTGTTCTAACTTTAATTTTTTTTGCAAAGCATGCTGCTAAGCAAAGCGCTGAAAATGCAGCAGGATAGTGAGGACAAGAAACACGAAGTCATAGTTAAAGGCTTAGAGGAAAAAATAAAGGAACTTGAAACTTCTCTAGAAGAAAAAACCATCCTGCTGCGAACAGCCGAAAGTTCCCTCGCAGAATCACAATCCAAAAATACCAAGTTAAGTGAGGAACTGAATGAAGCTCGAACGATCTTGGATGAAAGTTCACCGTGCTTCGACCAGGGGACAAAGGAACTTAAAACAAGAGTCAAAGCCGAAACTGAAAAGAATGCGAAGTTGTACGAGTCTATTAAGGACCTTCGGAACAAGTGTGTAGATTTTATGACTTGGTGTGCAAACCGGCTTAAGGGGATATTCAACTCGGTTGGACCTGCTTCTGAAAAGATTACCCCTTCAGCCGAAGCCATCCCCGGGGCCTTTAATCATATTGAAAACAAAGTTGAAGCCCTCGACAAAGTTATAAGCGGGCACGGAGATTTCTGTGCCCTGGTAGCTTCTCGAGGCACAGCTGCTGCATTTATGAAGGCTGGATGCACTCACGCCAAGACGGTTAACAAGCCAACTTTCAATCTTTCGACGTCAGATATAGTTGATATCCCAGCCGAAGCCTGAAGTATAGGGAACATATTCATTACACAAATTTGGGCTAAGGGCGGGCGTGAGTTGGCTGGGGATGAAGCTAGGAAACTGCTCAATTGAGTATGAATCTTTTACGTGTCATTTTACCTTGGTTTTCCTTTATTAAATTTCCGATTACCTTATACCTTCATCTTTCTGTAGAAAGGTGGCGTCGAAGGTTGTTGAGCCGAAGCTTGTTCCGAAGGGCTGAAGACTATTAGGACTTTCTTTTGTAACTATCTTTAGAAAACTTAGGGTCTCTTTACGTTATTTGGCAAAGAATTGTAATTGTTAGTTGAACAAAATATTGTACTAATTTGTGAATACCTTGTAATGAATTTTACCTTTCCACTCCTGTATGAATTTCTTTGATATGGATGAAACCAACACTTGCAATCTTTTGAGCCGAAGGCGAAAAACACCTTTCCTGCTTTTCGTTCACATCAAAGCATTGTTTTATCAAAGACGAAATACCTCCATATGCCACGAAGTTTTATCTGAGACGAAGCATCTTTGTTTTCAACGAAGCATTTTGTCACCGAAGACAGACATCTTCTGTCTTCCCTATTAGTGCTTTATGTCATGATGATGATGATCCTACGAATGACTAATGAATGTCTGTATGAATGCAGAAAATGATGTAATGAATGTTAAGTAACCCTAGTTAGGGTTATGTGGGCAAATACCTACTTTGCCCGTGAGGGGTCTCACATCTCTATATAAGGAACCTGTACACCCCTAATAATACAGAGAAGAGAAAGAGGCTAGAGGCCCAACCCTATACCCTATGTCTCGTGTGTTTATTATGTCGTGCTTATGGGAAGGGAGACGGATCTTCTACAGCTTCTCGCGCCTAATCTGTTGACGGGAGGGAAGGGAGCGGATCTGGTGATCCATGGTAACGTAGTTCTCAGCACGTTATAAGCACGCTCTACCTCGATGTTGCTACGTGGATCAGATCTGCATCAACTCTTCGTCAAGTCGGCAGGTCCCCGGCCTAGCCGAACTGTCCTACGCGACAGGCTTCAATTCCTCTACTCAACCGAGCGTGGTATTGTTCTTGATCTGTTCTTCGGAAGAGACATCCGCATGTCATCGTGGAGTAGTGTTGGAAGCCATGCTCGCTCCAGGTTCGTGTCATCGTCATGTTCTCGTTTGCCCCGACGGCGTGACAAACGCGGCGGGGTCATTCCTCCACTCATGGGCGGATGCTTTCCCTCCCGACCACCGTCTTCGTGTCGCCCGATAGGTATCTGGTGTGGAGTGCTATGTACACCGGCTCGTGCACGCCTTGAGAGGTTCGTGCTGCAGCCGATTAGGCAGCAACTAGACTGTCGTGCGTGACGCACATATCCTGTGAGCACCATGGTAGCACCAGGGCAATCTAGCGACTCTAGTCATAGCAGCACCATGCCCTGCAGGCGTGCTGCAGCAGAGACCGGATGGTGACTGTGTGGTGAGCGATGAAAGGGACGGTCTTGAAGATCCGATTGCTTGGCGGCGTCGCTCAGCGCATCTAGTCGTTGGGTCCATCAGCTCCACGCGCATTCTTCCGATCTATGAGACATGCACGCAACCGCAACTGCAACGGTAACTGCAGGACTTTCTCCTTGCCGTTGCTGACCAGCGCACGTCCTCACGTATGCATGATGTCATGCATCCACCTACCAACGGATTCATAGGGGCACGCACGAGTCAAACGAGGAAAAGTGCATATGGTTAGTATTTCATTTAAGTGACCGGCTCAGAAAAAAAATAATTAAGCATGTTTTCTATCTTAATCAGTTACTTTTCTATCACAAATAATTAGTAGAAAAATATATGCTTGGATATGGTAAATTAATAGTTACACCTTATGTGTTATGCTCATGCATTAATTTTGGTGTTCATTTTTCTGCTTTTATTTCTCGTAGGAGATATTTAGTAGAAAAATATTAAAATGCATGTAAAGTCTATATTGTGCATACCTAAATCGCTCTAAATATTTATATTACGTTGAGCTTTTGTACTCATGTCGAGTGATTAAATTATATAGTGTGTACTCGAACATGCCGATCAGGCTGCGTTGCTAATCGGTTGAGTTATGGCATTAGCTGAGCATGGTTGTGCCCTGGCAACACGACGCAGTATTTGTGTCGTACGGACTTGGCTACGTCATGTGATTGCTATGCCACGCTCTCTATTAATCGGATCGCTCCTGTTGAGTCAGACCGCCATCACCGAGTCGCGTATTTTTCGCATGCCCTGTAGGCACTGTCTGTCAGCCGTGATCATTGAGCCACAATTGCGCCTGTTGCGCACATTGTGTGGACTTATCGTGTACCCCAATTACCAAGCCATAATTGTGTCTGTTGCACTTATTACAAAGGCTTGCTGTGTTGTCGTAGCCCTGATGGCCGCATACGCGTTGACACCAGACACAAGAGCTTGTACTCGCTTGGATTGTGGTGGGTTGTTCAAGCCCCCTAAAGTCACATTATGTGCAACCTTCATAAACAATTTTGTTTGGCCCTATATTTTATTTGACTGTGTTGTGTGGCATTATATAAATATATCGCCAAGTGGCCATAACAACTATATCAAGCTCTATAGTGCTTGGAAATCTGGGAAAATAAATTGAAATACAATAAAACATAGATAAGTTAATTTTTTGCTCTCTCTCCTCATGCATAAAAGTTTTATCCAAAGTAAACCGAAGATATATAATGCATGAAAGCTTTTTTGGTACAGAAGACATCACAAATTGGGATTTTATTAGTAAGCGATAAGACCTTACCAAATGATTTAAGGCTATAAATCTCAGTTATACATTGCTCAACCAGATGTTAGCACATTGCTCTCTTTGTCGCTAAATGACATGAAGCAAACTATGAGATAAAAGGACACATAATCACTAGCAACACGAAGTTGCGAGTATACCGAGAGGTTATTCTGAGAATTTTTTCACTATGTTGGTGTGAAAACCATAGTGTGTTCCCGTCGAACCACTTAACTCGTTCTATCTAGGACCTCTATGCTTGTGTCGCATATATCTCTCAGAATTGTAAATACTTATAGTCACTAAATTGACTCGAGATAGTCCTTTGACAATTTGGTATACACTGTAAGCTAAATGGTAAAGGTCGGTCCTGAATGGACACATACCTAGTGTTTATGTAGCCGAACTACACTGAATTCCACCCTTTGGCATGCTTACCATTATCTACCTCCGATCTACCAGAAGTGAGAAGAGTAGACAAATAACTATGAAATCCCACATCACCACAGAGCTTGAAGCTAAATTAGACATTAATATGTCCTTGGTCCTCGGAGCCAGAAGAGCCATTTGTCTTGACCACTAGACTACTAGTGATGATAATTTGTGATAGAAATATGAAGATCTTGTGGCGACCTGTTGTATCCTCTCTACTCCTGATGATTTCTTCTTATGAGAGCACTACTATCTGTTGTTGAAGACGGATCCTAGGCGGATACCAGTCTTGTTTCGTTCTTGCCAAGCAGTTATCATCATTTGTTTCATGAAAAGCTAGTTATATGGTGATTTTTCCCAGATAAAAATGAATTCTTGGCCTTGTCTGTTCTATTCCAAAGCTTCTCTTTTTGCCGAACAATGAAGAGATCAAAATAATGCTTTATAGAACAAATTGGTATATAATATGAGGAGAAATGTTTGCCCTGCTGGCAACATCACAAATTATTAACTATTGTTATAAATTCTCTCTCAAAATTATAATACCTAAAAATGTTGCAAAAATTGATACCCAATTTCAGAACAGTATGAGTAATTGGGTAAACCATGGGCAGTGATAAAAACGAGCTGCACTATACATCTATGCATATTAAAATATTTGCTTGGCAGCATTGGCCTGATGCCTTGCACTTTACTACCATTATCTACACACATATTTTCCTATATGCTTAAACGCACAATGCAACCAGTGAATGTCTTTGTGAGCGTTAGACTCTGATGGTCATTTTACTTGTTGATCTGAAGTCAACTAATGGCTCCAAACGACGAATGGTATTCATGAGCCTCTGAAGGACCCTTATGGATAAAATAGTGTTGTGCATGTTAATCTAAATCTTAATAATTGACTGTGCATTTGGTAATAATAACAATAAGTTTGCAGAATTGTAAACACGAAGCAACTTGTTGTTGCGTGTCTCGCTGGATGTTGAGACTAACCCTTCATGTCGAAGGAAAAATATGTAGTATTCATGCCACTACATTAATCTAAGTCCAAAGCTCACTGCATAAAACCCCGATCTGTAATGTGTGTAAGGTTTCCCAAATAAATCACCACAATAGCATACATTGGCCACAACTGGATGATTGTGGTTGGGGATTTTATCTGTATGCTTTTAAAACATCTCGACATTAGGGGGAGGAATGCCCATATAGTGTAATGCCTCAATATTCTATTAAACGCACAAAAGCCAAACTGAACCCGTCGTTCGGAGTGTACTCCTGTGTATATGGAGTTTGCTAGTAATCGTTGAGGAGTAACCATATTGGTTTGAATGCTTCTACCTGATGTAGATGTGGATATACCCAGGATTAATATCATATCCACATTTGACTTATTGGCATTTGATCCATTCTTGGGGACGCCTGCGAATATGATCCATTAGCCTTAGTCAAAGCATATGTTCTGATTGCAGATTCACGTGGTCTATAATAACTCTCCTCCGATGAACTTGCCCTGCTGGTGATTTGCCTCACGAAGAGGTTCATCTTGATGATGAAGTTCCTAGCAATGCGTGCAATATCATTGTGCTGGGAATACGGAACAATGAATCTTTCGTTTTGGGAAATGACGGAGATCATTATTAAATGTGGGAGACAAATGTGTCGACACCTATCTTGCCTCTATAGATTGCAAAGGGATCCAAAACAAGTCCTAGGCATGAGTGCTTTAAGCTCTCTTATCGGGTCATTGATAAATGCAATCGAGGCTGAACCAATAATCGCAAAATGAAAGTCGCGAGCTTGAAGTTCAGACATTTATGGGCACTATTGAAATAATGTGTGGTGAATGCGATGGTTCAAGTGGTCTTGTGAGAGATCCATCCCACATATATGTTGAATAAACACTGTTCCGCTATGTAATATATCTGGCAAATGGCATGAATTAAAATATGCAGTTAATAGGATTCTGAAGATCCATCATGAGATCCTAGGAGGACGCATATCTTTGAATTATAAATATGCAACATATAAATCTTGTACCGAATAATACATTACTGACGAATGAACACTCTCCTATGTAGAGAGAATATCTCCTAGATGAGATTATAGTTCCTTAATGGAACCTTTCCAGAAGAAATAAAGTCTGTGCTGAACACCAAAGTTTGATAACCCCTATTAAGGGATAAAGACCCGTACATACCCGAAAAGGAATAAGATGAGGTACCAAAGAACTTGAAGTTCACCGAATAAGCACATGTGCATTCCACGAGTTTTACTCATGGTATTTTCCACTTGATGTGGAATTATTGTATCCTATAAAGCCCTGATGGCAGAAACCTATAAGGTTTAGGTGTTACTGGCAAAATATCCCCATTGTGCCAGAATGAAAGACTATAACGATGTATCTGATCGATGAAAAATTCCTGATGGATTACGATCTTTGATTTACTTTTGTTACACCATCATAGATGTTGCAATGGATGAACGCCTAGAGCGATATGTCATATTTAGAATATGTACTATTGCAACTATATTATCCCCTAAGTCCTATTGAAGGACATGTTATTTGCTTTGCACAACTATGTATAAATTGTGATGTAAGATAGAAAATGATAACACCCCAACCTCATCCATTCTCATTATTCCAGATGAACAATGAGACATATATCTTGAAGAATATGCTTGAGTTATGAGGGATAACGACTTTGACAGATGTCATCCTCAGGGGAAGCGAATACTTATATTGATCACAACCGTGAGACAATAAATGTCATATTTTATGCCCTGAAGGCGTGATCTTGATGATCAATATGTGAACCTTTATAGAACTTTCTATCAAATATATAGATCCAGTCGATCGAACACCATCAGTCAAAGTGGCTTATTTATATTGATACGTGCACTTACCTCATATATCCTAGAAGTGAGTAGAGGTAAAGTTCCTGAAATAGTCCTTGCAAGGATATGCAATCCATTTGCTAAATCTTTATGTGCATATAATTCAGAAGAAAATGTTTTGCTTTATTGATACGGTTTTGCAAGGATCAGGGGGAGCACATTTCTAAAGTTAGCCCTTGTAGAAGATTCGATAGAATCTAGATCCCAAAGGATCAAAATCTGTCCCGATGATAGTTGTTGTACTCTTTTTCCCTTGTGAGTTTTCTTGAAGTTTTTCACATTTGGTTTTTAACGAGGCAACACAGTGCAAATGCAATTTGTACCACCATGTACTCTTTCTCCACATTTTCCCACTGGGTTTTTCGGAGTTTTAATGAGGCATGTTTTGGTCGCAGTATTCGCCCAAGAGGGAGTGTTAAGTAATCCTAGTTAGGGTTATGTGGGCAAATACCTGCTTTGCCCGTGAGGGGTCTCACATCTCTATATAAGGAACCTGTACACCCCTGATAATACAGAGAAGAGAAAGAGGCCAGAGCCCAACCCTATACCCTGTGTCTCGTGTGTTTATTATGTCGTGCTTATGGGAAGGGAGACGGATCTTCTACAGCTTCTCGTGCCTAATCTGCTGACGGGAGGGAAGGGAGCGGATCTGGTGATCCGTGGTAACGTAGTTCTCATCAATGAGGAATGCAAATGTATGCGAAAAACACACCCAGACTCTGCATCCCCTTAGGAACGACTTTGGAGTCTCTTCACCTTTTACTTAGGTGGTATTTTAGCTCTGCATCCCCTTAGGAATGACTTTGGAGCTAAGCTCTGCATCCCCTTAGGAACAACTTTGGAGCTTCTTCACCTTTTACTTAGGTGGTATTTCAGCTCTGTATCCCCTTAGGAACGACTTTTGAGCTTCAGAACTGTAACACCCTGAATTTGGGGGTATAAAATTTCTTTTCTAATATTCACCAAATTCAGGTGTTACGCTCTCTTTTCCTCGCTTTTCTTTTCTTTTCCTAAAGAGTGAAGAATTATTTTGTTTATATCTATGTGTAAGCCTAGTAAAATAAAACTCTAGTGGTGCTTTGATTGTTGCATCATGCCGGAGCATTTGTCCACTTTGTTTGATGAGTGAATTTGTAAAGCATGCGCTTAATAAGGAATTCAATTTGAAGTAGTAGGAAGAAGAGAAAATAGAGATAGGAAATAGGAAAGAAATGGGAAAAAAGCCCAGCCTTTCCCTTTCCCCTCGGTCCGCGTCGGCCCAGCCGTGTCCAGCTGCTCCCCCTCACACTGTCCTCGCCTTGGCCCATCTCGGCTGATTGGCCCATCTTCGCGCCCCAGCCCACTTTCCCCTGTGCGCGGCCCAGCGCATGCGCACCGGCGGTCTGCGCCTCCCGCCATCCCGCGACCCAGCTCAACCCCAGCTGTGCGCGCGAGTTGTCCCGGCCTAGCAGCCGCGCTCCACGCTCCGCGGCCCAGTGCGCATGCAGCGCCCGCGCTCGCCTCCCTTCGTAGTCCTCGCTCACCCAAGCGTGCTCTTCTCTCCAGCACGTCCGCATGGATGTAGCCACCAAGCGTCATGCCAGCCGCTCCCACGTTTCCACCTGCGCATGTGCATGTGCATGAGCAGGCTGCCTAATGGCTGCTGATGACTTCGTCCAATTTCCAACCGCATGCTCCCAACCCGTCCGCGCGAGACAGATAAACTGCTCACGCCTTCGTCCCTATGTCTACGCGACTCCATTCTCCTCCCTCCCTCTCACCTCGCTAGGCCACCCACAGCAAGGTCCCTTCTTCATGCGGTGCAAGGTCCGACGCATCCGACGCCCCGTCGTTCGCTACAGTGAGCTCCCTTCTTCTTCCTCTATTTATTCTTGCATTTTTTTCTCTTTCATGCGGATGTCGCCATGGCTGGTTCTCAGAGCAGCTTCCTTGGCTGAGCCCAGCGCCCCCTGCATGCTTCCATGCGCGACTGTATGTCATGGTCGTAGCCCCAGCGACCCACACCTTGTTGCGCCGCCGTGCGCAGCCGCGCACCGGCATAGCGCGCCTACTCCGCGCCGTCGCTATCTCGAGAGTGGCTGGAGCTGCTTGCCCCGGCTGGCGTGGGCCCAGCTGGTCGCGACTTCCCCTAGGCCCGCCTCACAATCCCAATCCTCATCCCATGTCGTGTGTGAGTTTGAAGCTTGAAGATGGAAAATTGCTGTGTGATTCCCGTGGAGAAGAAAGAGGAGAGGAGAAACTGTTCCCACTCGGCATGCATGTCCCACCTGTGCGTGGTTGCTGCTAGGAAACTGACTGTGGGCCCCACCTACATGGCTATTTTCTCTCTCACTATTCCCTTGCCGTTTGTTTGACCGTGACCCCGTTGCATCCACCACGCAAATTCAGAGCTACTGCATGCAACACACGATTCCACCAAATGCAAAACCGCCTCCACACATTCCTCCACGGATCTTCTACGCCTGCGTTATGTGTGGGCATCCTCCAACCAATCATATTGCGCCATGTCAACCGATTCGCTAATAACTCATTATCATCGCATTATAAATATGTTTCAGCCTATTCTCATTGTGTTAACTTTATAATAATGTTTCCTACGTATTAGTAACATTATTTGGTCGAGATACACATTTTAATTAATTAGTTGATTATTTATTTACCCGAGCTATTAAAGTAGTAATTTACCTAAACTAATTTATAGTTTTAGTTGCACTTTATAAATACCTGTTAATATAATTACGCTTACTCGAATGTTTTCGAACTAATACTTGTTTAGTATAAACGTGACACCTATTTAGTATTTCTCGCCTGTCGCGCGCGCTGTTCACACGTGTGGCGCTCATCGTCATCACATTGTTCGCACGTCGTTCGTGTTGTTTCGCGTGTCATTCGTGTTGTTCACGTGTCGCGCGTGCTGTTTCGCGTGTCACGCGTCGCTCACGCACGTCGCGCGCTGTCCGTGGGCGTAATTAAACAGTGTCGCATATAATCACTTGTGTTAATTAATTAATTACTTGTTTAATTCGACAAGTATTAGAATAGAAGATTAATCTAAACTAAGTAGTAGTTTTTATTTAATAAAGGTCGATTAATATAATCACATCGAATCAAATGTTTTAACTAGTACTTGTTTAGCGTAAACGTGATAACTTCTCGACCGTAGCTCCAACTGTCGCGTTTCTTTTCGTCGCGTGACCATAGTAGCGAGCTCTATTTTTGCATGTTTTATATGTTTTTCTTTGAATGGTGTAATGTTCTTATACACATATATATGTCTATTTGCTTTGCCTGTTCGTCTTCGCTTCGCATTGCGATTAGATCGCGATTGGTTTCCAAGCTTCGAGGAATCGACGGTCAAGCTTCGGCGACCAAGTGGTCAGGTTCTTCGAGTTCTACAAGGCTGAAGATCCTGAGTATTTGTTTGGTGAAGACAAGTGCCCTCTGACCTATTATGTCCCATTTACTTTATAATTCATCAACCCGCATACCATGATCAACCTGAGGATTGACTAGTATTCTGTGTTCCTGTCCTTGTTTACCCTTTGGGAATTGATTATTATGATTAGTATTATGCTACTGCTTTACTTTAATCAATGAACATGATGAGATACAAGGATGATACTATGATTTTATTCTGGATATGATGATATACTTGTGGCATTTTAGGGGACTCGAGCGGTTTCTCGAGTGCCTCTTCGTAAGGACCTGTTCATTGGATGACCACCTAGGAAAACAGTGCAACCATGAGGGTCGTATGGGACGCCCTTAGCTAATTAATTAGAGGAACTGGGTGTAGTTCGCTTCACCATCGTGCCGTCAATGGGGCTTGGTGTATGCGGCTCGCTCTGCCGAGGGTGGATTGCCCCTTGGGGAGGAGTGTGGTACATTTAGGAAACCTGATGGGCGGCTACAGCCTCAGGGAATCATTGTAAAGGCTTCGTAGTGAATCCCTGGCCATTCACTTCAGAAGTGAACAAGGGTCTTGCAAGCCCGGGCTAGAGATGGAATCACGACTTGTGGGTAAAGTGCACAACCTCTGCAGAGTGTTATGAAACTGATATATCAATCGTGATCGTGGTTATGAGCGGCCAAGGGAGCTTCATTGAATCATGGCTACTTTGTTTACAGATGATGATGAGGATAATACTGGTTTCTATTGTGATTATGATTATGATTATGGTTTCTGGTATTATTTCCGTTTGGAAAGAGTACTTTTGGGTTAACAACTTGGGTTAATATTAAAACCTAGCTATCTACTAGTAATAATTACCTGATCAACTAAAAGCAACTGCTTGACCTTAACCCCACATAAAGCTAGTCCACTACAGCCAAACGGGACATTTGCTGAGTACGTTGATGTGTACTCACCCTTGCTTTCACAAAACACCAGGTTGCGTTTGGTGCAATCTATGCTCAGGTAAAGAAGGTGTCAAGGCGGATCTCCAGGAGTTCTAGGACGTCGACGAGTTCAAGGATTAGGCTAGCGACCTCCCCTAGTCAGCTGCCTGTGGTGGGTTTATTTACATTGGCTACGTTTCGATTCTATGTACTTTGATCTATATTATGTAAATGACTCTAGTCTTTAATATTATTACTTACTCTTTATTGTTATTCGAAGAATTGTGCTATGATGAGTCATTTATATAATCGTTGTGTACATGAATTTCTGATCCTGGCACGTACATGGTTCGCATTCGGTTTATCTTCTAAAACCGGGTGTGACAGGAACTTACTCTGCGCTCCCTTAGAAACGACTTTTGAGTTTCGAAACTTACTCTGCGCTCCCTTAGGAATGACTTTGTAGCTTCTCCCTGTTCTTTTTGTACTCGATGGTGCAGATCTTGATGTTACATTTTACACATGGGGGAATTTGGCCCTTGTATTGCATAGGCCTAAACAAACAATGAAAATTACAACCTATTGCCCTGTTAAAAACCTTTCTCCCCTCTTGAAAGGAAAAGGGTGCCATAAGGAAAAACAAGAAAATTACATTGTTTACACATAATATATTCCAAGCTCATCTGCATTCTAAGGTGGCATTTGGTTCATATTGGTAACGTAATGGGTAACCGATAACGTTAAATCATGTTTGTTTAAGTCCAACAGTAATCGATACCATACTACAAATAGATACCTCCCTATTCAAATTTGTTACCACCGGCATTCAAGTGTGAATCGTTACCATTACCATTTACATTACATTTCACGAACCAAACGGCACACAAGATCTTGGAATGTCATTTCTGTCCATATCTTTCAACTTGTAAGAGTCAGGTCTTGACGAAGATACAACCAGAAAGGGTCCTTTCCACTTAAGCTGAAGCTTCCCCACTGTATCATGGTTGGCCACCCTTTGAAGCACCAAATGACCTGGCTTGATATTTTTCAATCTTACTTTTATGTCGCGTCATTTAACTGTTTCGGCCTGGTATTTATTGATGTGCTCTATGACTTGAAGTCTGGTCCCTTCTATGGTATCTTTTGTTATTTGGTATTCACCTTCGTCCTCTATCGAAGTTAAAGTTCTTATGGAACCCGTTCTTGCTTCTTTTGGTGTGATTGCTTCATCACCGAACAAAAGCTTGAACGGAGTAAATCCTATCGACCTTGATACAATAGTATTGTGGTTCCAGACTACTTTTATTAATTCATCTGGCCACTTTCCCTTAGGCTGATTGAAGATTAACTTCATTATTCCTGTTATTATAATTATGTTTGCCCTTTCTACCAATCCATTTGACTCCGGATGCCTCACTGATGCGAAATGTATTTTTGTACCAATTTGGTTACAAAAGATTTTGAAAGTTTCGGCATCGAACTGGGTTCCATTATCAACGGTGATAGCCTTCGGCACGCCGAAGCGGCAAACAATGTTTTGCCAGAAGAATTTTTGTACTGTGGCCTAAGTTATTGTGGCCAAAGGCTTTGCTTCTATCCACTTAGAAAAATATTCCACTATCATCACAACATATCTCAAGTTGCCTTGTGCTGGTGGGAGTGGTCCTAACAGATCCAATCCCCATCTTTGCAGTGGCCAAGTTGGTTGTATTAGTTGGGTCAAAGACGAAGGTTGCTTCTAGTCTTTGGCGTATCTTTGACAATTTTCACATTTCTGTACTAATTCTGCTGCATCCGAAGCTGCCTTCGGCCAGTAGAAACCTTGTCTGAAAACCTTCCCTAGCAGGGGCCTAGACCCAATGTGGGCCCCACATAGTCCTGCATGTATCTCCTTCGTTAGTTCTTGCCCTTCGATTCTGGATAAACATTTGAGCTATGGAGAGCAAACTCAGTGCTTGTATAACTCCCCTTCTATTATTACATATGGTCTTGTCCTTGCCTCCATTCTTTTATTATAAACTTCGTCATCCGAAAGACAGTTGCCCTCAAGGAAAGATACAATCTCAGTCCTCCAATCTTCACTATGTACCGGTGAAATTGTGAGCACCGCTCTCTCCATGAGCTCAATTGAAGGTGCTTTTATTGTTTCAAAAACACTTCGAAAGGTAGTGGAAGCCCCTATGCCTCTGATTTGGCCAATAAGTCTGCATGCTCATTTTCTCCCCTTGGGATGTTCTTTACAGAGAAACCCTCAAAAGAGGCTTCCAACCTTCGGACTGCATCTAGATATTTTACAAGCTTCGGATCTCTTGCCTTGCTAATTTTGTCCACATAAGCCGATATAACTCGTGAATTAGTCTTGAGAACCACCCTTCTTATACCCATTGCCTTAAGTTTTCGAAGGCCCAAGAGGAGGGCTTCGTACTCTGCAATATTATTTGTGCAACTGAAATCCAATCTTACTGCATAACAAGTTCTGACTTTGGATGGTGCCACTAGGACAGCAGCTGCCCCTGCACCGAAGGTTCCCCAAGACCCATCACAAAATACCGTCCAAGTTTCGGCATCATTTATTCTTTCTTTATCCTGAGCCCCTGACGTCCAATCGGCAATGAAGTCTCCCAACGCCTGAGATTGAATCGAAGACCTATGTACATAATCAATGGTGAATTCATTGAGCTCTGTGGCCCATTTTTCGACCCTTCTTGTGGCTTCCCTATTCCTCATTATGTCCTTCAGGGGTTGTGATGAAGGCACTATTATGTGATATGCTTGGAAGTAGTGTCGAAGCTTTCTGGAGGCCATCAATACAACATATAGTACCTTCTCCAATTTTGTGTAATTCTTCTTTGATGGGCTGAGTACTTCGGAGACGAAGTATATCAGTGCTTGCTTTTTTATTTGGCCATCTTGTTTCTCTTGTACAAGTGCCGCACTAGCCGCAACATGGGAAATAGCCAAATATAGAAGCAATGGGGTCCCTGATGAAGGTGGAGTTAGATTTGTTAGATCTATCAAGTACTGCTTCAGCTCCTCGAAGGCTTTCTG
Source organism: Zea luxurians (assembly GCA_029449295.1). Taxonomy (NCBI): domain Eukaryota; kingdom Viridiplantae; phylum Streptophyta; class Magnoliopsida; order Poales; family Poaceae; genus Zea; species Zea luxurians. Next base: position 104,193 of record JAOPSE010001100.1, read on the forward strand.
CTGGGCTGGACCCGATTGGAAGACTTTGGCTGATTTCAATATTTCGAAGAAAGGTAGGTTCCTCTCTGCTGATCTTGAAATAAATCTGTTCAGTGATGCCAGCCTTCCTGCTAACCTTTGAGCCCCCTTTTTGAATTTGGTGGCTCCATCCGAAGGATAGCTTCGATTTTGCTTGGGTTATCTTCAATACCCTTTGTTGATACCAAACAGCCGAGAAACTTGCCCTTCTTCTCTCTGAAGACACATTTTTCTAGATTTAACTTGAGACCATCTTGTCTAAAATTAGCAAATGTCTCTTGCAAATCAGTGACATGGTTCTCTTGTTTTGTGCTTTTTACTATGATGTCATCGACATATGTTAGCACATTTCTACCAATTTGGGAGTGAAGAACTTTGGCAGTCATTCTGCTGAAGCTTCCTCCAGCATTCTTGAGCCCCTCAGGCATTCGAAGATAATAATAAGTGCCACTAGGAGTTATGAAGCTTGTCTTCTGCTCATCGTCCTTTTTCATCCAGATTTGATGATAACCTGAGTAGCAATCCAATAAGCTCATGAGTTCCGAAGTAGCTGTTGCATCCACAAGGGAATCTATTCTTGGTAATGGGAATTCATCCTTCGAACATGCCTTATTAAGATCTGTAAAATCAATACACATTCTCCATTTTTCGTCAGCTTTCGTCACCATGACAGTGTTGGCCAGCCACTCTAGGTATGTTACTTCTCTAATAACGTCGGCACTTAGAAGTCTTTTTACTTCATTTCGTGCACCTTCGGCTTTATCATCGGACATCTTTTGAATTCTCTGCTTTCTTGGTCTGAAAGATGGGTCCACATTGAGTGAGTGTTCAATGATGTCTCTATTGACACCACAAAGATCATTGGTTGTCCAAGCAAAAACATATTTGTTGTTAGACAAAAATCTTAGCAGAGTTGTTTCTTGTTCATCAGATAATTGAGATCCCAGCAATACTTTTTGCTTGGCTATATCTTCACACAAGAGCATAAGCTTTGGTTGATCTGCTGAAGCGGCCTTTTCTCTTTTGTGCTTATACTGCTGATAAGATTCGGCTTCATCTATATTGTGAATAGCCTTCGAATCTGTCCAACTTCCTTCGGTTCTCCTGGCAGCTTCTTGGCTCCCACGTATAGCAATGGGCCCTTGTTCCGAAGGTATCTTCATGCAGAGGTATGTGGGTGGAGTATTGCTTCGAATGCTTTGAGCATCCCTCAACCAATGATTGCGTTGTATGGGTACTCCATATCAACAATATCAAAGATAACTTGCTCTGTCCTTGTGTTGTTAACGTATCCGAAAGTGACCAGCATTGTTATCTTACCAAGTGCCACAATCTGTCTTCCTCCAAAGCCACAAAGAGGGTGTGTTGCATCATGTATCTTGTCATCTGGCTCTTGCATTTTCATGAAAGCCTTCGCAAAGATTATATCCGCTGCACTGCCTATGTCCACTAAGACATTGTGGACCAAAAATCCCTTGATGACACAAGATATGACCATTGCATCATTGTGAGGATAATCTTTAAGCTGAAGGTCTTCCTGAGAAAAGGTGATTGGAATACGAGACCACTTGGACTTGATGAAGGGTCCTTGCACTCCAACATGTTGTACCCTTCTCTGTGCTTCCTTCATCTGTTTCTTTTTGGTTGGTTCAGAACTTGAGCCTCCTGTGATTGGGAGCACTAGCTTCATAGCCGAAGATGCCATAGCTTGGTTGCTTTGCGAAGCCATCGCCACAGTTGTGGAAGTGAGTTCAGCAGAGGTGGGCGCCAATGTTGGTCACTTGTTCTCAAATGCTATAAATCAAGAACAAGGCAACACAATTGTTAATGGTCAAAGACCTTTGTCCTTCGAAGCATTATTTCCTTTTGGATATAATGATCTTCAGACGAAGGTTATGAAGGACATACCTTCATCATTTCAGCATAAGAATATGAATAATTATGTATTAGAACATAAGGAAATAAAGATCATGATTATGAATCAATTAAATTCACTACTATATTCTGTGAGTATGAGTAAATATCAATAACATTCATATTACATTGATACCTTCGGCTTGGCAGAAGGTAAGGATGCGAGAATGGCGCGAGAATGATTACAATCTAGCGTGAACAGTACGGGGTACTGTTCATCTATTTATAGGCACGGGACGTACCTCGAGTACAATTACATTCATGCCCTCAAACATTTGTTTATAAGTAATTAAAACTAATAAGGTCTATCTAGTCCTTTTTCCTTCTTTGCTTGGTCTGGGCTGAAGCTATTGACCTTCGGCATCTTGCACTGTCGCCAAAGCCCTTGAGCTTCGTCTCAAGGAGTTGAGCCGAGGCTGAAGGTAACTTTGGCAAACTTTTGTATCATTTTGTCGAAGGTGTTTTTGCCTTGAGGACCTTCGGTGGAGAAGAAGACCCCCAACATGTGTTCCCGAGATTGATAGCCTTCATGAGACCATACTGAAGGAAGCTCATGACTCTTACTATTCTATTCATCCTGGTAGTACCAAGATGTATCATGATCTAAAATAGAAGTATTGGTGGTATGGTCTGAAAAGAGATGTCGCTGCTTACGTGGCCTTATGTGATGTATGTCAAAGGGAAAAGACTGAACATCAGAGGCCAACTGGACTGCTACACCCGTTAAAGGTGCTCGAATGGAAGTGGGAAGAAATTGGTATGGATTTCATTGTCGGGTTGCCTCGCACCCGAAAGGTTATGATTCCATATGGGTGATCATGGATAGATTAACCAAAGTGGCTCACTTTATTCTGGTCAAGACTACCTATAAGGGCTCTCAGTTGGCAGAGTTATATATGTCTCGGATTGTGTGCCTACATGGTGTACCTAAGTAGAATGTTTCTGATCGAGGATCTCAGTTTACTTCAAGATTTTGGAAGAGTCTTCATGAGAATATGGACACAAAGCTGAATTTTAGGTCAGCCTATCATCCCCAAACTGATGGCCAGACTGAGAGAACCAACCAAGTGCTGAAGATATGTTGAGAGCCTGTGCTCTTAAGCATGGTGGTAGTTGGGACAAGAGTTCACCCTATGCAGAGTTCTCTTACAATAATAGTTATCAAGCCAGTCTGAATATGTCCTCGTTTGATGCTTTATATGGCAGAAAGTGCAGAACCCCTCTGTATTGGGATCAGACTGGTGAGAGACAGTTCTTCGGGCCTGAAATTATTCAAGAGAAAGAAGAACAAGTTAGGGTGATCAAGGAGAACTTGAAAATAGCACAGTCGAGGCAGAAGAGCTATGTAGATGTCCAAATAAGACCACTGGAATTTGAAGAGGGTGATCACGTATACTTAAAAGTGTCACCAATTCGGGGTATGAGGAGATATAAAGTTAAAGGCAAGTTATCCCCTCGCTTTATTGGACCCTTCAAAATCCTTAAGCGAGTTGGGGAGATGGCCTACCAGCTTGAGTTACCAAATCATCTATCAGATGTACATGATGTATTTCATGTATCTCAGCTTAAGAAGTGTCTTCGTGTCCCAGAGGAACAATTGCCAATGGAAGAACTTAGTGTGCAGGGTGATCTAACCTACACTGAGCATCCTATCAAGATCATTGACACCTTGACTTGGGTTACGAGGAACAAAGTGATCAAAAAGTGTAAAGTACAATGGTGTCACCACGGAGAAGACGAAGCTACCTAGGAGAGAGAAGAAGAACTAAGAGTAGAGTTTTCCAGTCTTTTCCCTAGTTCATCTTAATCTCGAGGTCGAGATTTCTCTTAAGGGGGGAAGGATTTGTAAACCCTCAAATGATGGTTTAAAGTATTATCTAGTTTTGGTGGAATAACATTACAGCGTATGGTAAGCCCATGTTTTATTTACAAGACGTGTTCCCTATAAAAATGAATGATATAGAAGTTGAAATTATGCATCATGTCGGAGATTTTGACTATGCATTTAATTTGCATTAGAAATACTCTTTAAAATGTAATTTGTACTCAAGTAAATTTGTGATGAAAGACCATATGTGACCTTCTTTCCAAATCAAATAGTAGTGAATGCTAATATGTAATAAACTATATGATTAAACTACATCCCTAAAAATAACAATTTGCACCTATGAAGGTTTTGAATTAGAATCTTGTTTGAATTTGAAACCAAATTGAACTTGGAAAAGGGAAAATAAAAGAACGCTTGGCCAGGCCCAAAACTCTGTTTTCGGCCCATCTCCCTCTTTTCCCTCTCTCGGCCCAAATCAGAATTTCGCGCCTGGCCGCCACACGCTGACAGCTTGGCCCCACCAGGTGGTTCCTGTCTCCTTGCTCGCTCACGTGCTGCCTTGGTGGGACCCGCCTCTCAGCCGCTCCGCGCGCCGCACCAAGTCGCAGACATGTGGACCCCGGATCCAGTGGCTCCATCTCAACCGAACGACGAGATTTGAGCGTGTGCAAACCAGAAGGGAATCCATTCATGGTTTATATAAGCTAGAAGGAAGCTTCTCTTGCCTTGATTTGCTAGAAGTTCACCACCGCTAACATGAGTTCCTGTGCACCGAGTGCTCCCGTCACCGCCGGTGTCGAGAGAGAGACTTGGGAGCTCTGCCACAGCAAACTCAGCATCGCTGTGAGCATTCGACATCGTCGAGTTCGGGAAGAACGGCTGCTCGGTGATCCTCGCGGGAGTGCTTGGTCTGGCGGGCGAGCCAATCGAGCGTGGGATCCTAGGGCACCTAGGTGTCGTCGTAGGTGTTTGTCCCGACAGTCGGATCACTTGTCATCAAAGACGGGCACCCCCCTCCCGACGCGCTGATCCTCGGTAAGGTCACTCTCATTCGATTAACCTTCCTCAGGGCATCGAGTAGTAGTTTAGGAGTTGGGTAATCATGCTCGGGGCATTGGTTCATGTGCCTCCGATGTCAGTGCTGTCGTAGGAACCATGGGCGCCTCTGCTTGTTCTTTGCGTGGTGTGGAGGAGGAAGATGGTCATGTGCCGTCAAATCCGAAACGGATGGTTGAGATCGGATCTCATCGTAGCTGTTTGACTAAGGATCTGGGCCTCTGATCGCTTAAGCAATGACTCTGGCCGCATAGCTCACGTTTTTAATCTAGGTCGAGGAATCGTGATCCGATGGCCCAGCTAGCCCCGTACCCCTTCGGTGTAACCATTTTGCGTATGAGTCCTTGGAAAACCGTGGAACCAACCCACTGTCCCAGTGGCATTGAGGAATATCTACAGCAGGTCTTGTTTTCTTACACGTTAGCCCCTGATCTTTTAACTATTAGTGGCCGCCACCCCTAGCCATGACAAAACAGGGAAAATGCATTATAAAATGTCTGGAAAGTGATTTATAATGTAATAACAATTCTAGAAGACTTTATAAATCCATAACTTCTTTGTTTCAACTCCAAATCGATCCATTCCAGTTGCATTAGAACCATATTAATATTGTCTATCAGTTGATAACCTTATTTTACTATGTAACATAGAGATAAAATAAGCACTCATTTTGTTTTATGTCTAACACCTAAACCTTTAGAAAATCATAACTTTATAACCGCAACTCCGAATTTAGTGATTTTCGAACCTAGGATCTCTTACGATGCGTAGATTATTATCATGCATTCTATTCTTTTGTTTGGTGTGATGTTAATTTCTCCTATAACATGTTTGTTTGTATTGTTGCGAGTAGATGAGCAAGCGACCGAGGATCCCGGTACCTAGCAGGTGGAAAACTCTAAACAGGAGCTCATTGAAAGCAAGTTGTGCCCTTGACCACTTTTCTTTACCCAATAATGTTCTATATAATCACTGTGGCATTTTTAGGCATAATTTTGATGGGACCCAATAGGTCACCCTAGTCTGCTTTACTTTATGCCTTGATCACCACTGAATTTTTGGGTAGTCTCTGCTATTGCTCTATGTGGTTTTAGGTGTTAAGATAAATATGCTTCATGTTCATGCTTTATTATTGTTATTTTATTCTTTAATATTCATGATAAGATTATGGTGCTAATTGGAACATGGAGCTTAACTTGAGATCACGGTGCTACCACAAGGGTGGAATGGGACGCCCTTGGCCAAGTAATTAGGAAAGCTAGGGAGAGACTACATTACCTGAAAGGGGCAAGCGGGGATCTGCCGCTGCAGAGTATAGGCAGGTTTTTGGGTCGGACTGTCTGTTTAGCTTTCCGGACGAGGGATTCATATGCTTCCTTCTTCCTGAATCCGTAGCGGGTTTTCTCAAACTAGTGGAACTTTGGAAGGCCTCTTAGTGCTACCTTGCCTCGTCTCCTCGGTAGAGATGAATGGGACTTCTAGACCCCTTGGCAAATGGGTAGCATGGCTTGTGGGTAAAGATGCGCAACCTCTACAGAGTGTAAAACTGGTATACTAGCCATGCTCACGGTCATGAGCAGATCAGGACTCGCATGATAAACTTATGGAATTAAACTTAATTTGTCATATGCATCGCATTATCGTTTTATTATTAACTTTGATCTATTATTACTTTGGGTTGGTATACACTTACATTTAGTAACTGCTAATGAAATTTCACCAACTTATTAAAAGCAATGCTCAGCTTTAACCATTATTTGTTGATCAGCCTTACACTTCACATGAGCTCCCATCTTTGGTGAAGTTCATGCACATTATTCCCCACACTTGTTGAGCTATGATCTTTTGTGAGCTCACCCTTGGGATATATAACCCCCCACAGGTGAAGAGCAGGTAGCCCAGGAGGAGGACTAGTATGAAGAGTTTGATGAAGTCTAGGTGGAGTCTCCCAGTCAGCTTAGTGGTGCCAAGGAATAATATTAGTTCGCTTATTTGTTATCATTTATTTTTGTAAGACACTTCCGCTATGTAATAATGTTTGTGACATTTATCTCTATAAACATGGTCATTATATGTGTTGTTCTTCTTTGGCGCACATATGAGATGCACCAAGGTTTACCCCTTAAATCCGAGTGTGACACAAGACATACTCAAGAAGCTTGGGATGAAGGATGCCGAGCCCATCAAAGACTCCTATGGTAACAAATGGGCATCTTGACGTTGACACTAGAGGTAACTCTATATATCAAAAGGTATACTGGTCGATGATAGGATCTTTACTCTACTTATGTGCATCTCGGCCGAACATTACGCTTTTTGTATGCATGTGTGCAAGATTCCAAGCCAACCCTATGGAATGCCACCTAAGGGCCATGAAACGTATCTTAAGATATTTAGTTCATACTCCTAGCTTTGGGCTTTGGTACCCCAAGGGTTCTACCTTCAATCTCGTTGGGTATTCAGATGTTCATTATGTTGGATGTAAAGTAGATAGGAAGAGCACATCAGGGACTTGTTAGTTTCTAGGGACATCTCTGGTGTCTTGGGCTTTAAAGAAACAAAACTCATTAGCTCTATCCACTGTCGAGGCCAAGTACATTGTTGCGGGGCATTGCTGTGCACAGTTATTCTAGATGAGGCAAACTCTTAGGGACTATGGCTATAAATTGAGCAAAGTCCCTCTCCTATGTGACGATGAGATTGTTATCTGCATGGAGGAGAATCCCGTTGAACACATTCACACTAAGCACATAGATATCTAGTATGACTTCATGAGAGACCACTCACAAAAAGGAGATGTTATTGACCATGTTAGCACCCACAAACAATTACCCAATATCTTCAACAAGCCCTTAGATGAAAAGAGATTCTCTGAGCTCAAGATTGAATTAAATGTCTTAGATTCTCAGAACCTGGATTGAAATATTGCACACATTGCTCATTTTATACATTTAATCATGGCATGTCTATTTCATTTGGTACAAATGCAAATTTCTTATTCTTCTTGTGCCAAAGCTAAAACTAATGTGTTTCCAAGCTTATCTTTGTACTTAGTCTTAGATTAAAAGGGAAATGGAGTTATAGGCAAAGAGAAAGCTTCCGTTGCATATTTGTTCGATATCAAACACTTCTTGCCTAACTCATGTACTTACATTCATATCTTTCTTGTTGGAGGCCTCCGGATTTCCTTGTTTTTGGCACTTAATGCCAAAGGGGGAGAAATTATCAGGTCAAAACTAAAGGACTGCACCACCACCCTATTTTTAATCAAAACTTTTTAACCTTTCAAATTAGTACATTTGCATTTGCAAAACCCTCTTCACAACTAAGAGGAGAAAAAACTATTTATACCGAAGGGGAGAACTTATTCAGGGGAAACTTTTATTTGACCAAAGGAAAAACATTTGAAAAAGGGGGAGAATATTTAAAACTTATTTATGTTTTTGAAAATCCCATTCTTATACCTTCAGTCAAATGCAAATGAATTTAAAAATCTTTTATCAAAATATTTGCAAAAACAAGCTAAGTGGTGCAAATGTGGTCCGAAATTTTAAACATGTCAAAATCATACATATGTACTTAAAACTCTTTTCAATTCAACTGCTTATGAAAACTTGTCTGAATTACAAACTAGATACAATTCTGCACTTCATATTTGCTGTAGGATATGCAAGTGAGTCTGGAAAAGAAGTTTAGACAATTAAATAAATTGCTTCTATCCATCCTATGAATGTTTAAGTGGTAGGCGTTTTCTGTATTGCTCGTGTCAAATGGTGATTGTTATTCCGAGTATCTAAATATAAGTAATATAAATAAGACGGCTACAACTAAAACCTGAAAACTTTGTAGTGAATAGTGCACGCAAATACCCGCTGTGGCAGAACCTCCCGAGTTATTGGGCCCACATGCACCTGCTCTTGTCTCAAAGACCTCAGACGGCTATGCATGTGCACCAGATAACTTAACAGGATCCGTCCGAGTGCCCTAAGGACCCAGGATAAACCACTTACAACCAAGATTGCAAGATTAAGTAAACACAAATCACACACCAACAATTTGCAGCGGAAATCTTATTACCAAATTTTACAAGTTACATCAAGTTTACATTGTACATGATCGGAGTGATTAAAAAATGGTTCAAAGAATAAACTTTGAAATGTTATAAATTATTTGTAGTTTTGAAATAGATGCTAGCTTAAGTGACCATCCTGTCGGTGTTTTGGGTCCGACCGTGCACCCGGGGTTGCCCCTCGAGATGCTTTTTGGAGTAGGACGGTGTTACCGACTGTAGCTCGATGGTTCGTGCTAGATGCACAAGATATAGTGGATAATTTTATACAGGTTTGGGCCTCTTAGAGAGGCGTAACACCCTACTTCCTGGTATGGATCTTTTATGTGGTGGGTTACAGGGGAGTTCTCTAGTATGAGGGATACTAGAGAGTTGAGTAGACGGCTAATGAGTGAGTTGTCTTTGAGGGGGTGCCCCCTAGGCCTTATATACTCGACCGTGGGGCGTTACATACGGATATGATAACAACATGCGCCTAAGTAATAGTGAACCGACTGAGCTTATCTTCCTATAATTCTGCCAAATTATCATCATTCAGTTCCGACGCCATGAGGGTGCAGCGCGGGAGAATCGGATCACTTCTGTGGATAATGCTTAAATTCATTGGGCTGCCTGGGCTCGAGTTGATCCAATCTTGCGTCGATCCACTCTGCCAGACATTCCTCCCCAGGCCGACAAAGGGATGGCCTTGCGAAACAATGGGCCCAAGGCCTTTCGCAAGGTATTCTAGCCTTCTAGTGGACCTGGGAGTGGAGCGATGGCGAGAGTAGCGTGTACCCTCCGTGGCAAGAGGCTGGACAGTGGTGTATCTGTGCTCTCGGTTGGTGTGAACCTGATCTGGTCTTAAGAACCCCGATGGCGAGTTGACATATGCAAGGGTTAAGTGCTACATATGTCGTGTGATTGGAGATCCCCAGCTGGGTAATAATCGAATTCGGATCGCTGTTACTTCTCAGACATGGAGACTTGGTCACTGCCCTACACGTAGCATTCCAGTGAATAAGAAGGGTTGATAAGAAAATGGCTAGTATAGGCCAAGTGCTTGAACTAGGGTAGAAAGAACTCTAGATTTAGGTAATGACTTAACTTGCTAATAAAACTAGATTTTAAGGATCCACTATTAGTAAGCATTTTTGCAAACCGAGTCTTGATTATTGATTAAGCCTTACCTTGACTCCCTTAAGACCAGCATATCCTTGAGAGTCTTTTATTTTGGCGGGTAAGACTTGCGAAAGTACACTTCGTACTCAGGGTTTTCGAACCCATGTTGTTGTAGGTGAGGAAGCAGCAAATTTTTGTTGCTTTTGTTCCAAGGTGGTGCCTAAGGAAGAAAACCAGGATTGAAGCCTCGGGAGGAAGTGTCCTCCTTTAAAAACTTTTTACTGTTAATCAGGAGGGGGTTTTGCCTCTCATGGTTGTAATAATATTACTCCAGCACTCTTATATTTTACTAGGTTTGCAATAATAATACTCTTTCCATACTTTAATATAAAATAAGTCGTTGTAACTGCTTCCGCATATTCGTTCCTCCAATGTGTTGTAACATCTGCGTGATGGGTGAAACGCCCTTGGGCAAGGTAAAGAATTCAGATACCGAACTTGTCAAGTGATCAGGTGCACCTGCAGGGTTGTCCGAGGTCCGATGGATAAGGACAACTGTAGGTGGGCCTAATGACTTGGGAGGTTCTGTCATAGCTGGTATCGGAGCGAAGCTCATCTCTGCAAAAATTATGAGGCATTTTCAAAAAGAATTTTCAAAGACTTATCTAAGAAAATTTCTTTCCTTCTTATCGAACTACCTTCTGAAGTACTTATTTTAAGACCAGATAGTAGAGTGCAATGTATAGAAGGTTGTGAATCAACTAACGTTGATTCTGTAATTATGCATGCATCATGTTAAAAACTATACTAATAAAGTTTTCCCCCTTATGGAGATATGTCGTCCGCGCACGAGGAAAACCGCGCATAAGTCCACTGGACCGATTGGCGTGCCTCGCCACCAGCTGGCTCCAAGGCATGAGGAGAGGAGCAGCGGTAGCAATGACCCCATTGGAGATCTAAAGCCCAGGTGGAGCAGCATCGAACGGAGCTACGTCATAGAAACAATGTGTGGGTTGAGGATGGTCAGCGTATAAATGAGTTAAGAACTGACATCCGACATCTGCAAGACGAGCTTGTCGAACGGGATTCTGCACTCGATTGGGCTGTCAACTCACGTTCCATTGCTTGGGACCGGGAAGCCAAAGCTCGAGCCCGTGTGGAGGAGCTTAGCACGGTCGTTTACAACTTGCAGGTGTACTGCAATACATTATATGAAAAAGTTCATGAATTGTATTCGCGACTGCACCCCAACGTACCTACCGACCCTATCGGAATGGGAGCCGAACCTTCTAGAACAGCAGGTGAAGCACTTGGCGGGGAATTGGACCTTTTCAAGCCCCCTCCTTCTATGAACCTGGCTGACGAATGGTCTCCTACAGCCGACAACGAAGCTACTAAGGATGATAAATACTAGGAGTAGTATAGTTTGGAAACAATACAAATGTAAAATAGGGAAATGAAGTCATGTTCTACATTGAGTTTGTAACATTACATCTGAAGTAATGTAAAATGATGGTATGTATTAGCATGTCATATTTTTCCAAATATTTCTTTGCTTCAGATGCCATCTCGAACTCGTGCACATGACTGCACGGGAACGTCCCGTGGTCAAGAAGATACACCTAATCCACCACCGGTACCGCCCACGTTGGCTAAGGCTATCGCTGCCTTGGTCACCGCGACTGCTGACAACACCCGCTTCCTACGTGAAATGGTAGGACATCAACTTCAGCAACAAGGCGGGAGGGCTTATCCATAGGGACCCCACGAAACTTCGTACCTAGATTTCTCGGAAACCCGTCCCCCACTTTTCGTCAAAGCTAAGGATCCCCTCAAAGCTGACGAATGGGTACGAGTCATTGAGCAGAAGTTTGGACTCATCCGATGCACGGTGACCCAGAAGCCATTATTTGCGGCTCAGCAGTTAAGAGGCCCTGCCGGTACTTGGTGGGGAAATTATGTGACCATTCAGCCTGCCGGACATCAAGTCACATGGGACGAATTTAAATTGTTGTTTCGTGAGCACTACATTCTAGAAGGAGTGCTACACATGAAGCAAGAAGAATTCATGAGACTCAAGCAAGGGGGAGATATTGTTATGCAGTATCTCCACAAATTCAATCATTTGTCCCAGTATGCAATTGATCAGGTCAATACTGACCTGAAAAAGAGGAATTGTTTTATGAGAGGCCTCAATGACCGGCTACAAAGAAAGATGGCCACCTGCCACGATCTCTCCTACAACAGGGCTGTCAGCACAGCGCTGGCAGTTGAAGCTAAGCATGCAGGCCCAGGCAAATCAAAGGGAATTGGAGGTAACAGGTCCAACCAGGGGCCTGAAAAGCAACAAAGGATGGTAATCCGACCTTTCAATCAAAACCGTTCTTCATCTCGTCCACCCTCCTAACCCTTTAAACAGCCTGTTTTTATCCGCCCTGCCAGTGCCCCCACTTCAACAATTCAGCCAAGTGCCCCTGGTGCTCGTTTCCCCGCCCTCCTGAGTTCTTCAACCGGCTGCTTCAATTGTGGGAAGTCTGGACATTTCATCAAAGACTGCCCATATCCGAGGCAGAACAAGTCCAATAATCAACAGAACACGGGGAGTTCAAGCCAAGGCAAGGGAAACACGGCAAATAATGCAGCGGGCAAGAATGTAAAGAAAACTGGGTGAATCTATTATACACAAGTGGCCACTACACCGGAGGGAGAGCCGGTTATGATGGGTACGTTTCTCGTGGCCAATCACCCTACAGTCATTCTCTTTGATTCTGGTGCTTCGCATACATTCATAAGCAAGAAGTTTGTGGAGAAATATTGCATTCCTTGCATTGAATCAAGGGAAGGGTTTATTATTCATTCGCCTGGGGGACAAATATTCACTAAAGAAGTGGCTTTCCATGTGCCCATAACATTGGCTGAACGGGACTTTCCTACAAACATGATTGTTCTAAAAGGCCAAGATATAGATGTAATTCTGGGCATGAATTGGTTAGCCCAGCACAAAGCTATCCTCAACACTGATCTGAGAACCATCAGGTTGAGCTATGGCCAAGAAGAGGTTATCTTGTCTATCCCTGTAGCTATTCCAGCTAAACCATTTGGCAGAGTCTATGAAGCCATTATACCGGAAATCCAAGATATTCCGGTAGTATGTGAATTCTTGGATGTCTTTCCGGAAGATCTGCCTGGATTGCCTCCAGAAAGAGATGTAGAATTTGTGATTGAATTGAAGCCTGGTACGGCTCCTGTTTCTAGAAGGCCGTACCGAATGCCTCCAAATGAGTTGGCAGAGCTTAAGACACAATTACAAGATCTACTAGAGAAGGGATTCATCCGACCTAGTTTGTCACCTTGGGGTTATCCAGCCATCTTTGTCAAGAAGAAGGATCAAACGCTTCGGATGTGCATGGACTACAGACCCCTTAATGAGGTCACAATCAAGAATAAGTACCCTCTTCCCCGGATTGATATCTTATTTGATCAGCTTACTGGAGCTCGGGTATTTTCCAAGATTGACCTCAGGTCGGGTTATCATCAAATTTGTATCCGACTCGAAGATATACCCAAGACCGCATTTACCACGCGGTATGGATTATTTGAATATCCGGTTATGTCTTTCGGATTAACAAATGCTTCTGCCCACTTCACCTATCTGATGAACTCGGTATTTATGCCCGAGTTAGATAAATTTGTGGTGGTCTTCATTGATGATATCTTGATTTATTCCAAGAATGAAGAGGAGCATGCTCGGCATCTGCGGATCGTATTAACGCGCTTAAGGGAACATCAACTTTATGCTAAATTCAGCAAGTGTGCGTTTTGGCTGGAGGAAATCCAATTTCTAGGACACGTATTGTCTGCCGAAGGGATTGCGGTTGATTCCAGCAAGGTCAAGGATATTTTAGAATGGAAACCATCAACCATTGTACATCAAGTCCAAAGTTTCCTTGGACTGGCTGGTTATTACCGTCGATTTATTCTAGATTTTTCCAAGCTTGTGAAGCCAATCACAAGTTTATTGAAGAACAATACGAAATTTAACTGGTCCTCAAGATGCAATGAAGCCTTCGAGCAGCTGAAGGTGTTATTGACCACTGCTCCGGTATTAGCTCAATCGGACATTGAAAAGCGTTTTGATGTGTATTGTGACGCATCAGGCAGTGCTTTAGATTGTGTCTTGATGCAAGAGGGCCGAGTTATAGCGTATGCCTCAAGACAGTTGTGCCGGCATGAGGAACATTATCCAACTCATGACCTAGAATTAGCTGCTATGGTTCATGCTTTGAAAATATGGCGTCATTATCTACTGGGGAATATCTATCGTATATATACAGATCATAAAAGCTTGAAGTACATTTTTACCCAGTCAGAACTAAATATGAGGCAGAGGAGATGGCTTGAGCTGATTAAGGACTATGAATTGGAAATTCACTATCACACAGGCAAGGCCAATGTAGTGGCAGATGCACTAAGTCGCAAGGCTGCATGTCATTGTCTTACGATGAAGACTTCTGACATTACATTATGCCAAGAAATGGAGAAGTTAAACCTGGGAATGATTCAACATGGAACCTTAAATCACTTGAGGCTTGAGTCGGTTCTTCTGCAAAGGATATTGATGTCCAAAGAAATGATGAGGGTATGAAACACATTCATGAGAAAATAAAGGTCGGCAAAGCAAACTGTTTCAGAAAAGATGATCAAGGCATTGTATGGTTTAACAACCGCATAGTTGTGCCCAAGAATGATGAAGTCTGCCAGCAAATTTTAGATGAAGCACATCTTAGTCGCTATTCTATTCATCCCGGAAGCACTAAGATGTATCATGATCTAAACCAACATTATTGGTGGACGAAGATGAAGATTGAAATTGCACGCTATGTGGCGATATGCGACACTTGTAGACGTGTTAAAGCCATACATATGAAAATTGTTGGTCCATTGCAATCTTTACCTATCTCGACCTGAAAATGGGAGGACATTAGCATGGACTTTATTATGAGATTACCCAGGACAGCAAAAGGGTTTGATTCCATCTGGGTTATCATTGATCGACTTACAAAGATCACCCACTTTCTCCCAGTCAAGGTAAAGTATACAGTGGCCACATATGCGGAACTATATATTGCTCGTATTCTCAGTTTGCACGGTGTTCCAAAGATAATAGTGTCGGATCGTGGACCTCAATTTGTATCCAAATTCTGGGAAGAACTCCACAAATCTTTGGGTACTAAGTTACTCCACAGTTCGGCCTATCATCCTCAAACTAGTGGGCAGACTGAGAGAGTGAACCAGATACTCGAAGACATGTTGCGAGCATGTGTTTCAGAGTTTCCGTAGAAATGGGATGACTATTTACCACTGGCAGAATTCTCATACAACAATAGTTATCAAGCAAGCATCAAGATGGCACCTTTTGAAGCCTTATATGGACGACGGTGTCGTACTCCATTAAATTGGTCTGAACCAGGAGAAAGATGGTTTTTCAGGCCTGATATGGTGAAAGAAAGAGAAGAGAGGGTTCAACGAATAATACATAATTTGAAGGAAGCCCAAGCTCGCTAAAAAAGTTATGCAGACAAACGACGCAAACCCTTGTACTTTCAAGTTGAAGATTATGTCCACCTAAAAGTCTCACCAATGAAGGGTGTATCACATTTCGGGGTAAAAGGGAAGCTTGCACCCCGGTACATTGGTCCTTTTCCTATTCTTGAACAATGTGGACCAGTGGCATATCGACTCCAATTACCCGAAACATTGTTTGCTGTGCACAACGTGTTTCATGTGTCTCAATTGAAGAAGTGTCTTCGGGTTCCAGATCGAACCATTGAAGTAACGGATGTTTCCTTAGAACCGGACTTGACATATTCAGAACATCCTATTCGAGTCTTGGATCAAAAGGACAGGGTTACTCGAAGAAGGACACTCAAATTTTATAAGATACAATGGAACCAACACACGGAAGATGAAGCTACTTGGCAAACCCAAGACTTTCTAGAAAAGAATTTCCCAGGATTTTTAGCTTCATGTAAATTGTGAGATATGTACACTTGTTGTAATAGAGGAATAAACCCCATACCACCCCTGTTGTGTACAAGAAATAAGGAAATAAAAATATGACGCGTTTCCTTTTCCATTACTTGCCCTAGGACTTTTGAATCTTGGGACGAGATTCTTTTATGGGGGGAAGGATGTAACACCCCTGGTGTTACTATTACTAAAACTTGAGCATAATATCATGAGCATTAGCATATCATGTGTTTGTTACACTTAGAATGCATTCACTAGGCAAAAATTTCAAACAAGTTGTATTGATGTGACTGGTCATGGGTGAAACCCTAGGGTAGGGTACTTAACCCTAAACTGGGCTTAGGAGTGTCAATAAAGCCTAAATGAGAGAAAACTTCAAAACTCATTAGAAATGGTCATAAGATATCACCATTAATGGACTTGAGTGGCATTCAAACCCTAGAAGTGCCAGAAACCCTAAAAAGACCACTGAAAACCCTGAGTTGAAACCCTAGGGGGTTATATGTAAATTTTGCACACTTTTGGACCCAAGTGCAAAAACCAAGGTATTAGGGTACCTCAAATCATATGGTTCACATATTTGAAGATTTTCAAATCAAATCATGAGATTTGGGCTTATTTGCAAAAAGCCACTCTACACCTCTCATATGACTAAGTCTGAAAATCAGTGAACCAGGCTGACTTTGGAGCTCTGTAGTTCTAAAAATACAAAGAATTTGCCTAGGGTCAACACATCAAAAGTCTAGAGCTACTATAGGTGTACAACTTTGCTTAAGAGATTAAGCATTGTTGACATACAAAAATTGGAGATAATCAGCCCTGAAGTCTGGCTGTCAGACTAAGGCTCCGTGATATTCAGAGAAGGCAGTAGATTGGATCAACTTTGGAACCTTGTGGAGCCCGATTTGATGGATATTTAACCAAAACCTCTATGACAAAGTTAGAGCTGGTTTGTTAGGCTACAACTTTGATAGAGTGTTGATCTGGTCACCACATAAAATTTGGAGCAAATTGCCCCCAAACAGGCTTTGTCAGACCGACTGAATGAGCTGCGCGATGGTACAGTGTCCATATCAGAACGCCAGTCAGATAACTCACCATCGGCGACCGTGCGCCCGGATTTGCGCCCGCCGCGGTGATTCGTGCTCGACGCAGTTGGATAATGCAGAGGGGGTAAGAAATATCACCCTGTGGATGGACTCCGGCCACTATTCTACTTCGGCTGCCGTACCCGCTTGAATCACGGCCGCTTTGGATAGGCTCGCCGGAGTTAGCCACCTCGCGACCTTGCGCCACGTGCCTCGGTACTTTAACCATGCCGCAGTGAGTCACCTTAGCCCATCCGGTGATCACCGGTGAGCTTGCCACGGTAATTGCCACCAATCGCTTGCACCAGTGCACCTCCTTCTCTCCGACCGCCACCGCGCGAGCTCAAATTCACGGGCCACCGCTCAAGGGCCCTATAAATTGAGCACACCCTCAGCTTTGTTAGGTATTCAAGCATCCAATCCATCCGCTCGTGCCTCCAATTACTCACCAGAGAGCCCCAATTTGGGATTTCCCCCAAATCGGTCCGAAACACCGCGCATAGTGACCTCGTCGTGGCTAGCTCGTTCCAGGTCTGTTCATGCTCTTTGCTCTCCTGTTTCAGTGCCCTTATGTTCTCCTGATACTCCTCGACCTGTTCAATTGAGCTAGACTATGCTAGATCGCCGGGAACACTTCTGTTCATCCGTAGTTCGCACTGTCTCCGTGGGAAGGGCGATTTAGAGCTTCGATCGTGCAATTGATCGAGGGGAAAGGGTTATTAGGGGTTGAATTCAGTGTCCAACAAAGGGGAGAGCTAGCCGTTGTGTATTCCGGCTAGAGCAGGCTCGCCGGAGCTCGGCCTGGCGCGGTTCGCCGTCGAGGACCACAGATTGTAAAGAGTTAGAAAGGGAGGGACCCTGATGCAAATGTCAGTGAGACAAAACAATAATGTCGCAGACTCTTTTGGGTTGTTTAAAAGGCTAGGGTCTTCTATGCAAAATCGGCACCGCGGGCGCGGGCGCGCGTGTTCTCGTCTGGGCAGGGGCCGTATTGGGCCAGTTTCGGCCCAGTACTGTTGGGGACTTGTTCTCAAATGCTTCGAATTAAGAACAAGGCAACACAGAATGTTAAAGGTTAATACTCTTTGTCCTCCGAAGCATTATTTCCCTTAGGATTTAATGATCTTTAGATGAAGGTCATGAAAGACATACCTTCATCATCGCAGTATATGTTAATAAAAGACGAAGCATATGAAATATAAGAAATAACATGATCTATCACACAACATTATTACCTCATACTCATATTCATTATATTATCATGGAAAAAATAGAAACAATATTGAATTACATTTATACCTTCGGCTTGACAGAAGGTGAAAGTACAAGTGTGATGCACAAGCAAGTACAAATCAACGTGAACAGCACATTCATGCCCTTCATACTTAGTATTTAACTTAAGAACAATCTATCGAGGACTAAATAGTCTTTTCCTCCTTAAGTCGGTTCCTTTTTCTGCTATTGAGCCGAAGCTTCCTTGCACACGGCTTCGGCAATGGTTCAACCTTCGTTCTGACCTTGCTTTCCATATTGTATATAGCTTCCTCCCATGTGCGAAGGTTCCTGCACATATATTATACTTTGGAAAACATTATTAGTCATGTTTTTGAGGACCTTCGGAAGACGAAGGCCCCCAACAAGTACTATTCCTGTTTTTCCTTTTTCTTTTTCTTCCAGGGTTAGAGAATTCATATAAAATTGTAGAAAAATGTTAAAAATGCAAGATCAATTTTGTTAGGCTCCTAAAATTCTATAATATTTAATAAAAATAGTTTCATGATTTGTAGTCCAAATAAGGTATTATGGAGTATTTAAAATAGCCAAAACCTATACTCCTAGAATTTTAGAAATTGATTAAATACTCCAAAAATCACTAAACTTTTTAGATAAGCTTTAAATATTATTTAGAAGACTTGGGTAAAGTTTGGCATGATTTGGACATTGTTTGATGCCTAAACCCCAAAACCCTAGTCTTCTAGTGATGTCTGCCCTAGGGATTGCAGTTCTGACTCCAAAAACCCTAGTTTCCTGGAGTCCCATGAAGTAAAATTGTATTCAAGACCTAAGATAATATACTTTTATTATCTTTGCATTTTCATAAGCATTACATGAGCATTCATGGTTATATATGTGATATGTATAGAAAACGAAGAAGAAGTAGAAGTTGACGAAGAAAGAGCTACACCACCACCACCTGAAGACCCACCGGCCGGGAACTGCTTTTATTTTGACAATTGTGGAGCAGAGCCCGACTCCCCTATAACACAAGGCAAGCCCCGGTGCATTTGCCACCCCCTTGCTATTTTAAAATCTTTCTCACTTGCTTGATGCATTAGGTGATAGGAGTTGTGTGCTAAACAAATTGCTGCATTTCCTTCCTTAAGAATTTGATTACCTTTCCTTGATCTCCTGTTTTATAAAAAGGTTTTTCTTATACTTAGCCTTTCTCTAGAAAAACAAAATGTTTTGTTTTGACAAAACATGATGATTCAAGTGGGATGGGATGTTTTCAAAATAAAACTTGATGGTGGATCCATCATCGCCATGATGGGTTCAACATCGGAAAAGATGTACCTCTGTTAGGTACCAAACTTTGGGTTAAATGATAAAGCTGAGACCAGGCGGGTGACTTGCACGAAAAGAGAGTCTCGGTGTAGTGTCTCCATATGAGTTGATTAAGGACCTTGTCGATGTAGGCTTGCTGATCGAGTACCTTTTAACTGGTCACATACCTCGTCATGGCTAAGCTTTGCCTCATGCAGACTAATACCAGAATAAGATAACACGCAATGGGAGTGGAGAGATGGTGAGAGTAGCGTGTACCCTCCATGGCAAGAGGCTGGACGGTGGTGTATCTGTGCTCTTGGTTGGCGTGAACCTGATCTGGTCTTAAGAACCCCGGTGGGGAGTTGACATATGCAAGGGTTAAGTGCTACATATGTCGTGTGATTGGAGATCCCCAGTTGGGTAATAATCTATTCGGATCGCTGTTACTTCTCGGACATGAAGACTTGGTCACTGCCTGAAGCGTCCCAATCCTCTGGGACTCAAATATGATACAATTACTAGTCCCAGGAGGCTAGTAAACACATTTATACAACAGATGATTTCAGATCTGCTTAAACGAGACAAACCTACAAAGGTGGCGATCAACTTTAAGAGTTGGTCCACAACTCGGGACATATCATCAGAATGGGGCTGAAGCAGCCCGATATACGCAGCGAAGCAAATCAGCGGTCCAACAGCCACAGGCAAGGTTGGGAACAGTCGTAACTCTTACCCTATCTCCTTTTTTCTGAAAAACAACAAATAAGCAAGGGTGAGTACAAACGTACTCAGCAGCCCACCTTCACCCGCGGAATGGGGAAATCAGATATAATGCATGGAATGTGTGGAGCTCAGGATATTTGCAGAAACAGCAATATTTTATGCAGGATTGTTTTGAAAAACATTTTGTATTTTGCAAAGCGCATCCTCTCCAAAAGGAGCAGGAAGTTTTTCAGTATAGAACGAAATCCCCTGGACTAAACCATCCAGGTATCTTAGCAGTTTCCCACTGGTTTTCATTTCAAACACAGCTACTGGACTTCCCGTCCACCATAGCTCACGGCTAAACCGCCGGACCTTTTAAAAACCACTTTTCTCAAACGCACCCTTTTTTTAAAATAAAACATTAATTGCCATACCATACCAGACTCGTCCATTCCTGTGGACACAGACTATTCGAATAGGTTTGAACTCTGCGCAGAGGGGTACACTTTACCCACTAGTCCGGCTCTGCGATCTCATGATCAATGAGACCCGAATCCGAATCTCTTTCTTTCCTCGCACGTCCTAACCTTAATGGTTATACCGGAAGGAGTCAGGCCACCACCATGTCCAAACAGGACAAAACATTCCCCCTCCTTATCCTCCCGGTGCTCCCCAGCCTACATAACCCTGGGGTTGGACCGTACGAGTTTAGATTGAGTGACTGCCCACACAGTCTCGAGTGGTTGTACTTATCATGAGTACAGGTAGTGAAAGATGACAAACTGGTCCTTATACGAGGGGACAATCCTTCTGCTCACGCCTAAACCAGCTGAGCCATCACCTTAGGCCCTCCCCTAAACCAGGGAGTCCCTGATCATCCCTACTCAAAGGTGATAAGGGTGAAAACCCTTCATCATACACATTTTTAAAAGCATTTTCTTTTGAAAACTCACACCTTTCCTCAAATCATTTGTAACAAATATATCAGGGATTGATTGCGGCAAGCAGATGGGTGGCCATAATAACTTGTCTCAAAATCATATCATGCATAAAATAACAGGCTAAGGGTTGTGGTTGAAAAATCATAGGTAATTTATGCATCAAAGGGATCCAGTGAGCTTGTCGTGCTTATCCGGCGAAGGGGGAAGGGAAGCTCGCGGAACTGGCTTCTGGCTCCACCGC
This sequence comes from Zea luxurians, assembly GCA_029449295.1. Classification (NCBI taxonomy): domain Eukaryota; kingdom Viridiplantae; phylum Streptophyta; class Magnoliopsida; order Poales; family Poaceae; genus Zea; species Zea luxurians. Next base: position 125,731 of record JAOPSE010001100.1, read on the forward strand.
CTGGCGTAGGCTTGCAGATCTGGCCTCCATGAGACGGCATGAACGCTCCGGTAACTATGCAACATGAACAAGCAAACATACAAACCAACAAGTATACCAACAAATATTTAGTATAGTGGTCCGAATAGCGATATATGGATGGGTAGAGTCTTGAGTAGAATCTATGTCATGTGGTGTTGAGGTACTACTAGTGGTGGAGCGGAGGTGCTTACCAGGAGGGTGGACTGGAGGCGAAGCGACACTGTGTGTGTAGCCAGCAGAGCGGAGTAACTGAGTGGGTGGGGTGTTTGCCTTGGCTGAGGGTGTTGAGTGTGTGGAGTGGGAGAGGGTAGCTGGGTGTATTTATAGCTGGGTGTATGTGGTGTAGCACAGTGAAGTTCACTGTTGGTGAGAATAGTGACTAATGAATCGTCTGACTTAGTCTGAACAGGGAAATTATAGGCAGGATATGGAACAAGAGTATTTTGGGAGTTTTATGGAATATGAACCATGCTTAAGGTATGACATGGTTGGATAGGGAATAATTTGACAAGAATTTAGAAACAAGAATGACTGGAATCTGAGTTTGGATGGAGTTTTGGATTTTATAATCATAGGAAGAAAAAGAAAAGGAATATTCTTGGAATATTCTATAATTTGAATATTTAGAAATATTTGGAAAATCAAACATACAAATGTATTTTTGAGCGGGGTGCGAGGAATTATTTTTGGGCTTTTCTTGGGCAGAGGTTTATGTTAGTGGAAACTGTTCCTACCTACTGTGTCATATCAGACAACAGTAAGGCGGGACCCAAATAGCTGGAATGCTGTGGTATTCTAGTCCTAGTGGGCTATGGTATCTTGGGCCAGGTTTTATAGGATTGAAGACGTATCCATACAAACATGGTTCGCCTTTCTTTTTGGAAGTCTGGCTTGAAATAATCCCAAAGTTAAGCGTGCTTAACTTGGAGAAATCTGGGATGGGTGACCAGATGGGAAGTTCCCTACTGGAAGGAAAATCACAGTCACCGGAGTTTGTATGACTGGAATATGGGTCTGGCTGGTCTTAGGTGGACTGGACAACATGACTGATGAGTAGTTGAAATTTGGGGTAATCAGATGATCGATGAATAGTGACGGTGAATAGTGATGGTGAATAGTTCGTATGAACGAACGATGAACGAACGATGAACGATGAATAGGAACTATGAACGAACGATGAACGATCGAATGATCGAACGAACGAACGATCAGAATTTCGGCAGCATAATGGCAGAAAAAAGATTATTTGGATGAACGGACGGACGAACAATCGAACGATCGGACGAACGAACCATGAACGATCGGACGAACGATCGAACGATCGGACGAACGAACGAACAAACTAAGAACAGAGGGACGAACGATCGAAGAACGATCGAACGATCCTTGTGCTAGTGGGTGCTTGTGTGGGAGGTGGAGTGGGAGTGGGCGTGTGGGGGGGGAGGGAGTTGCCATGAAATGGCTTGGGGTGGGATGAGAGGAGGCCCTTTCCCCTCTATTTATAGCCATGGTGGGGGATTAGGGGGAGGGATGAGGGGATTAGTGGGAGGATGAGAGGATTAGTGGGAGGATGAGAGGATTAGTGGAAGATTAGCATCGATTTGTCTTATATGAGTGAGATTAGCTTATAGAGCTCACCTTATGACACCGGAGGCATACGTATACGTATGAGCATGAGGAAAGTTATGGAGAAAATATTTGTAGGGACTTGAAAAATGATTCTAAAGGTATTTCTCAGGAAGAAAATACTTGGAGATATATCGGTGGAATATTTGGGCAGTATTTCTGAAAGAGTTTGAGGGTGATCACTGGGGAAATATTTGTAGGATATTTTGAGGAGGATTTTAGAGAGAATATAGACCACTATAATTTTATTTGTTGATATTAACTCGCAAACCAACATTTTGAAATAAAATTTGAAATTCATTTTGAATTTAGAGTGAGTTTGAGAAAATTCCAAGATTTGAATTTTTGGGATGCTACACTGCCCTACACGTAGCATTCCAGTGAATAAGAAGGGTTGATAAGAAAATGGCCAGTATTGGCCAAGTGCTTGAACTAGGGTAGAAAGAACTCTAGATTCAGGTAAATACTTAACTTGCTAATAAAACTAGATTTTAAGGATCCACTATTAGTAAGCATTTTTGCAAACCGAGTCTTGATTATTTATTAAGCCTTACCTTGACTCCCTTAAGACCAGCATATCCTTGAGAGTCTTCTATTTTGGCGAGTAAGACTTGCGAAAGTACACTTCGTACTCAGGGTTTTCGAACCCATGTTGTTGTAGGTGAGGAAGCAGCAAATTTTTATTGCTTTTGTTCCAAGGTGGTGCCTAAGGAAGAAAACCAGGATTGAAGCCTCGGGAGGAAGTGTCCTCCTTTAAAAACTTTTTACTGTTAATCGAGAGGGGTTTTTGCCTCCTAGGGTTGTAATAATATTACTCCAGCACTCTTATATTTTACTGGTCCGTAATAATAATACTCTTTCCATACTTTAATATAAAATAAGTCGTTGTAACTGCTTCCGCATATTCGTTCCTCCGATGTGTTGTAATATCTGCGTGACAGGTGAAACGCTCTTGGGCAAGGTAAAGAATTCAGATACCGAACTTGTCAAGTGATCAGGTGCACCTACAGGGTTGTCCGAGGTCTGATGGACAAGGACAACTATAGGTGGGCCTAATGACTTGGGAGGTTCTGTCACATGTGGCCTCCTCAACGGGGAGTAGGTTCTTAGGAACCAAACCTTAGGAAACAAATCGCCCATGTCTTTGTGTTAATCTCATCTTGCGATTTGATTCCTCCTCTCCCCTCTCTCTATCTATCGTTCTCTTGCTTATGATCAAGAAGAACTATCTTTCGCACTGCAATTTCATTATTATTCATTCTAACGCTAACCTTGGTTAAAGTTTGTGTTCAAAGTTTGTAATTTCTAGGATTCGCCTATTCACCCCTCTCTAGGCGACTTTCATAAATGCAAGTTGGTGATGCCCTTGATGCTTGTGCCTTAGGGTCCTGGTCACTAGTGTGCGCATCATTGGCTGCCCCTCGCTCTATTTTTGCTGGTGAGGCCACGAACCTTTCGTGGACCAGCCTTAGAACTCTAGATTTTTCAGGTCTGGCACGACCCGCGTGGCTACGAAAATTTCACATGTCCTGAGATTTTTCAATCCCTGCAAAACGAAAGGACAATTGTGGGGTCTTACCAAGGGGAGCCTATGGCAAACAGTTCGTTCTTTGAGCAGGGATGGTTTGTAGGGCAGCCAGGCCAATGCGTCGGTCGCGGGCGATATTTATTCCTCTTGAAATCCGATCGAGGGAAAATGGCCCCGTGGGGGAGGGGTGTGTCCTGCATTGGTTTAGAAAAACAAAATGAGAGTTTCAACATGGTGATTTTTACTGAGGGCAACAAAACTTGATTTAATGGGGCGTGTGTTGCTTGTGATGTCACCGAGGTCGGTCCACTATGTTGTCCTCCTTCCCTCAGCCCTATTGTGGTCGACCCCTAGTTTTGCTGCCCTAGGGTCGGGTCACAACATGTAACAGGTGCGAGTGATGACACCATGTACTTGCTAAGGGTAGAATCGACGTAGTTCCTCGATATTCTACATGTTGGCGAGCATCGTGCCTCGTTTGTCTTCCAGCTTGTAGGTGCCCAGTTAGAGAACTTCTCCAATTACGAATGACCCTTTCCATGGCGATGACAACTTATGTCGATCCTTGTTGCTCTGCACCAGCCTAAGCACAAGGGCCCCCACTTCCAAGGTCCTCCATCATATGCAGCAGTCATGGTACCGCCATAGCGTCTACTGATATTTAGTAGTGCTACGTAGCAGGCTTCATCGAGCTGATCTAGGGTGTTTGCTCTAGTCCATGTTTTGCTTTACTCTTGGGGAGTTGTATTCACGGTCGGTGGGGAGGATTACCTCGGCCCCATAAACCATGAAATACGATGTGTATCCAGTTGCTCGACTAGGGGTCGTCCTTAAGTTCCAAAGGACAACTGATGGATCCTGCAGCCAATGTTGGTCGAGTCGATTGAGGCGAGCAAAGACCCGGGGCTTGAGCCCTTGCAGGATCATGCCATTGATTTGCTTTACTTGTCCATTTGTGCGGGGGTGGGCTACGGTGGCCTAGTCAACACGAATATGGTGTTCATCACAAAACTCTAGAAATTTCTTTCCTGTAAACTGTGAACTGTTATCTATTATAATAGAGTTAGACACCCCAAAGTGATGAATAATATTGGTTACGATTTTTACCGCCTGCTCGAAGGTAATCTTCATGACTAGCCAAGCCTTAATCCATTTAATAAACTTGTCAACGGTGACTACTATGTGTGTGTAGCCTTGGGAACCTTTCTGAAAGGTCCTACCAAGTTGAGTCCCCAGACAGCGAATGACCAAGTCATCGGGGTCGAGTGGAGTGCCTGGGCTAGCAAATGGGTCAAACGTGCATGGTACTAACACCCTTCGCAAGTGCGTACTATCCACTGCGCATCAGACACCATGGTGGGCTAGTAGAAACCTTGTTGAAAAGCACTCCCAACAAGGCTTTGTGGGGCAGTGTGGTGTCTACAGATCCCTTCGTGGATATCCTTTAGGAGATGTCTTCCTTGGCTGATGGGTCTATACCATTGTTTTACCCTCGGATGGCCCTTCTTGTATAGATCTTTGTCGTTGAGGTCTTGAGGACAAAGGACTTAGCACGTCGATGGAGTCATCGTGCCTCTGTTTCGTCTATGGGGAGCATGACGTGAAGCAGATAGTCTTTATATGGTGACCTCCAGTCGTCGGTGGACTCGACCAGGTGGTCCTACTTCCTAAAATAGCAAATATTCCAGCGAGTGGTCGAGGGTCAGACGCTAAGGGATGTCGCGAGGCCCCTTGGGTCCATGAGCAGGTGCCTGAGGGTCGACTATTCTTGCACTGTGTTTCGTTGTAACTAATGGTCGGCTTGAAGAGGTCGTTAGTGAAGACCCGTGCCAGGATGGTTCCACGCCCAGACACTATTTTCACCAGGGCATCTGATGCTTCGTTATCCCATTAGAGGACATGGTTTAACTCGAGGCCATTGAATTTTTCCTCGAGGCGATGCATGTCCTTACAGTACGTCACCATCTTGGGGTTGTGACACTCCAAATCTTTCATTACTTGTCCAACGACGAGTTGGGAGTCGCCCAGGACGTCCAGACACTGGATGGCCAACTCAACGACAACGCGTAGTCCATTCACAAGGATCTAGTATTTTGCCATGTTGTTGGAGGTTGAGAAGTGGAGGCGAATGGTATACCATAATCGTTCCCCTAATGGTGAGACGAAAATTACTGCACCACCAGCCCCTTCCTTCATTAGCGAGCCATCAAAATACATAGTCCAGCACTCCTTCTCTGTCGGTGCAGGTATCATCTAGACTTCAATATATTCCATGACAAAGTCAGCGAGGATCTGCAGTTTAATTATCGTTCACGGGACATAGGAAATTACATATCCCATCAGCTCGAGGCTCCATTTTGTGATCCTTCTAGTGGATTCTGGGTTATGTATAACCTCCACTAGGGGATTGAGGTGACCGATGATTGAGTGCGAATCGAAGTAGTGCCCGAGCTTCTGCTTGGTGTTGAGGATGGTGTACATGAGTTTTTGCATCGAGGGTAGCGATTTTTCGTGTCGGACAGCACCTCACTTACAAAGTAAATGGGGCTCTACACCTAGTGTGTCTACTCCTCCTCCTGTCTCTCTACTACGAGCATGGAGCTGACCACTTTGTTGGTTGCCGCAACGTATAGCAAGAGAGGTTCCTTATCATGCGGGGCACTAGACAGGAGGTCCTTTAGCTTGTCATGGGCTTCTTGGGCCTTCGAGGTCCACTCAAAATGGTTAGTGTTTTGCAATAGCCTGTAAAGGGGGGACCCCCATTCTCTGAGTTGTGAGATGAAATGGCTAAGGGAGCCTTGACACCCTATGACCCACTGTACCCCCTTGAGGTCATTGATCAGCCCCATTTTTGTGATGATGACGATATTCATGGGGTTGGCCTCAATGCCTCGCTCAGAGATGAGAAAACCTAAGAACATGTCACTTGGGACATCGAAGACGCATTTTGGGGCTAAGCTTGATGTTGTTAGCTTTTATCCTGTTGAATATCATCCCGAGATCAAACATGAGGCCTCTGGCATGCTTGGTTTTGACCATAATGTCGTCGATGTATGCCACCACAACTCCTCTAATGAGGTCACCAAAACACTTAATCATACACTGCTGGTAAATGGCCCTATCATTTTTATGCTATAGGGCATGGTCACGAAGAAGTACAAATTGAATGGGGTGATAAAGGTAGTGGTAGGCCGGTCAGACTCCTTCATCGTGATTTGGTGGTAGCCAGAGTAGACATCAAGAAAACTAAGCACTTCACACCCTGAGGTGCTGAGGTGGAGTCGACCACCTGGTCAATACGCGGCAAGGGAATAGGTCTTTCGGGCACGCTTTGTTTAGGCTTGTGTAATTGACAGACATTCCATATTTCATGTTCTTTTTCACTAGCACAAGGTTGGCGAACCACTTAGGGTGATATACTTCTTTGATGGAATCCTGGTGATAGGAGCTTACCGGCCTCCTCACCAATGGCTTTGCACTTTTCTTTGTCAAATGGCGTAGCCGCTGCTTTACAGGCTTGCACCCTGGTTTATTTCATAAGGAGTGCTTAGCGACTTCCCTTGGGATATCCAACATGTCAGAGGGTTTCCATGCAAATATATCATTTTTCACACAGAGGAAGTTAACGAGCGTGCTTTCCTGTTTCGAGGATAACGTGGCTCCAATGCGTACCACCCGACCATCAGTACTGTCAGGGTCCAGGGGTATTTCCTTCATACCCTCGATGTCCTTAAAGGCTCCTGTTGTCTTCTTGGCATCGGGTGCCTCGCTGCTAATGGTTGGAAGTACGTGTGGGAGCTCTTGGATCGCGGTGACTCCTTCCACTAAGTCACAATACTGCACTTCGCACTTGTAGGCATGCCGAGCCGTTGTCCCGATGGTGATGATGCCCATAGGGCCCGACATCTTGAGCTTCAGGTAAGTATAGTTAGGAATGGCCATGAATTTTGCATAGCACGACCTCCGTAAAATGGCATGCTAGGTTCCTGAAAGTTCCATTTGCCTAGGAACATGATCTGGATGTAGCCTAGAGGGGGATGAATAGGTGAATAAAAATTTAATAAAAAACTTAGAACTTTTCTTACTCTACTTGGAGAGGTGGATGCAGCGAAATCCAAGTTAGTCGAGTAGTCACAGTGGAAATAAAGTTCCTGTCTCAAAATGTAACACCCTGAATTTAGGGGTATAAATTTTTTTCTCTAAATGCCCACCAAATTTAGGTGTTACCTCTTGTCTCTCTCTGTCTAGACTCTCCCTCTTTCTTTTTGAGTGGAATTAGGTTAATTGAGGGATTAATTATTTATTTTGTCAAAACTATGTGAGTCATGAATTGTTGCATCATATTGAACCTAAATTATTCTTTTGTTTGATGCACATGTTTGAAACTATTTGAATTTGAATTGGTGTTTGAATTTGATTTGAAATCCATAGAGAAAATAAAAAGAAAAGCAATTAGAAATTCTGGGGAAAAGGAAAATGGAATTCAACCCACCAGGCCCAATCTAGCCTAGCTAAGCCGCGCGCGCGCCTGCGTCGCCCCCACCTGTCAGCGATAGCCCGCGACCGTGCACGCGCGCTCTCTCTCCCTCTCTTCCTCCCGCTGCCCGGTGGGATCGGCCTGTCGGCGTCGATCCATCCGCACACGCGCCCGTTCCCTCTTGCTGCTCGGTGGGCCCTCCCTGTCAGCACTGACCGCCCGTTCGCACGCTCGCCCTCACTAGCATGCGGACCCTACCTATGAGTCTCTACCCTTTCCCTAACCTCTCGCCCGCGCACTCTGCCGTGGACGCGCCCACGACCACACATTTTCCAGCCATGCCCCCACGCGCCCGAGCCTTTTTCTAGAGCCCGTCCACACTCACTCGCTCCCCTTGCTCAGTTGTGCCCTCAGCCAAACACTCTCGTTCTCTCTCTCTCGCGCGCCCTGCGTGTGCCCGCGAAGCTCCACCGTGGTCCACCGCCTGTTCCGTGGCCATCGTCGAGCGTCTGCCACGTCAAGGGAGATATTGATTGATAGTATATGAGTCACTAAGCAACATAAGGGTCAATTGAAGTCATTCAATTAATAACAGTTGCAATTAAAAGAACAACATATGCATTAGATTATCAAATAGGCTTAAAATAGGAGAATCCAGTAAATATGCTATTTTAACAATAAAAGTTACAATCCTTGAGAAAAGTGATATCACTTTACCAAATTGGATTGAATTGAAGCAGCATACTTCATGAGAAACTTATTCTCATACTTAAGACTTTATGAGATTACTAAGAGAAAATGTTAGTCTGAATATGATCAAGATATAGAAATGGAGCTCCCCCTAAAGGTATGCATCAAGAATTTGAATGCTCATTTCTTTTAATAAAAAAAAGGGAATTCTATGAACATCTTGATCAAGGCATGTAGTGTTTCCAAAAATCAACTTATGCCTGGTATTCTTCAAAAATCAAAAGATTTAGAATACTTACAACCTCACCATTGACCATTTGAAGATCTTACTGTCTAAGTAGGTGTTGTTGTTCTTGATGTCTTCTTTTTTATTTGAGTGTCCTCCCTTTGAAGTTGTCCCCTTTTCTTTTCAAGCTTATAAAAATACTCAAAAAGGGATATTAGCAGCACAAGGGAGATAAATGATGATTTTTTTTAGATAAGAGATATACACAATTCATCATCCACAAGTCACACAGACATGAAGTAAAATCCTTAATATTAGTGCACATCATTAGAAAAGGGGAATATGCACCTTTTAACATTTCTAATGAATCATAGGAATTTTACTTCTTCATATTGAATTTATTAACATAACTTAGAAGCATATCAGTATGAGAACAAGTATAGCAAAGGCATGAATTAGATTCTAATGGACTAATGCATTTATGAAAGCAGAATTGAATGCACTTCTAGCTGATTTTAGTCCAGTAAGGAATCTATTCTTTTCATAGGTGGAATATGATAATATAGAACAAATATCAATTTGATGGGAACTATTGTTGATTAAGAAGATGAGTTTCCATACCTTTGCTTTTACCTTTCTTATTTTAGGTGAAGAGCAACCCTTGAGGCTTGTGTCTTTTAATAATTGAACATGCACTCACTTTCTTGAGTATTTTCATAAGTATGCTCAAGAGATAAGTCATTAGTAACACAAGCACTAGTTTCCCTTTTTGTAATTATTTTGAGAAGGAATGAAAATTAGATTACTAAAGCATGGAAACTTTATAATATGAACTGGATTATCCCATAAATGATGTTATGCTCAATTTTAACTCATAAAACAAGCATAGTCAATTTAAGATTATGGGAACAAATCTAATTCATAACATAGAGAGCGATGAATGTAGAAGAATCATATCCAATTTAAGCAAGAAAGAATACAACGTAAATCATTGGATTGATTTTTCTTTTTATGTTAGATTACGCATTTCCATAGAGAAACTTATTCTCTATATGTGAGACTACTTAGGTTACTTAGACAAAAGCATTAGTCTCACGATTCTAGTCATAAAGAGATATTCCCTTTAGAAGTGTCCTAGGGATTTGAATTCCTTATATGACACTTTAATCTTTTAAGAACTTGGAATATGTCTCTATGTCTAGACCATGGCAATAAAGGGATGATTAGTGTAGATCATGCCATAGGGTAGTTAAAACAATTTAAAGCATGTAGATTGCCATAATATAGAAATGATAAATATGCAATCTACCATATGAGAGGAACTTCCTCCAAAGAATGGTAATATAATTTAACAATATTCTTAAGTGCTTCCTTTTTCTATGTGACTACACAAGACACAAGAGAAATAATAATTGAAGATACTTGCACTTAAAGACATAAGTGTTACCATCCTTCGGTTTTCCTCCATGTTGTAGGTTTTCTTGATTTTCCACATAGGATAATCCTACAACATCAATATCTTGCTCGAGATGATATGAGTTTTTAGATATACTAACTCAAAATAACTTTGGGTCAATCTTGGATATATAGATCATTGTAAGATTGATAGCTTGAGTTAATAAGAATTGAATTAACTCTCTCAAGCACCCCAGAGCTTCATATCATCTCCTTTCCCCTGCTAAGCTTGTTAAGCATATTTTGGTCCCCATCTCTTGATGGGTCCATCAAGGTTAGTCAACAAAGATTTAGGAACCCAAATGTCCTTTGTGCTAGCACTTAGTAAACTCATTACCTTTCTAGCACAAGTCACAATTTTGGGTTGCCTAGTTATATATGAATCAATTGACAAGCTAGGAGCGGGATAGTTACTAATGGGACAATCCTTGTATAGGTGTCCCTTCTTTCGGCATATGTAGCACAGGCGATCTTCATGTCTTGAAGATTTCTTCTTTCCTTGTTTATTACTTGCTACATGGTTAGTAAATATTTTCTTTTCTAAAACTATGCCTTTTTGTTTTACATAGGGACATGACTTAACCATATGTCCCTTCTCAGAGCATCTAAAACAATGTTTATCATCCTTTTTAATAATCAAGCCATTTTTTAATATAGGGACATGACCTAATCAAGTGCCCATTTTCATAGCATTCACTACACTTCTTACTTTTCTTAGTGTGAAGTGTGGCTTGATCATTACCTTGGATGTTACCTTGCATGGAGGCATGGTTGAGGCTTTTGGCAGAGGTATTGATTTTCTTCTTTTGTTCCATCCTCTTGGCAATCCTCAAGTCCTTGACATTTTCTTCAAGGGATTTTGTGCATGCCAAGGTTGTTCCCGTCTCAAGCTTCTTCACCATGTAATCACAGTTATCTTGAGAAGGTTGAGCAGGGCACTTCTCTTTTAGTTGTGTCAAGCTCATTCTTAGCCTCTCATTTTCATCCTCGAGCTTTTGACATGTATCATCTTTTGTTCCTGGAAATTCTAGCTCAAAGGAGGATTTACTTGTCGACGGACAACAAGCATTAGCACATGGTAATATAGTTTCAATTTGAATACATGTGCATGAGTGAGGATGTTGGGATTTTAAGTTTTCTATCACAACCTCATGAGCAATGTTTAACATGATATGATCATCCATAAGATTTTCATGAGAACATAGAAGCATATCATGTTTTTCTTGAAAAGCTAGATTTTCAATTTTTAGCTTTTCTACTTGGTCCTTAAGCAAGGCATTCCTATTTACCAATTGAGCGATACAATATAAAGAGTTATCTTGCTCAATTGAAATAGTCTCATACCTTTGGACCAAGTCAACATGAGATCACTTTAGCTCATCATGTTCTTTAGTCAACTCTTCAAAGCATTGGCTTTTTATGGCGATAACATCTTCTAGCATTTGAAGGGCTCTGCTTTGCTCTCTTACTCTTTTTAGAAGTTTGAGCATGACCGCCTTATCTTCTTGGCTTAGATGAGCGTAGAGTCACATGAAGCTTCTTTCATCCTCCTCATCCTCATTTGTGCTTCCGCTATCATTTTCATTAGCCACACAACATATGTGGGAATCGAAATGGGAAGACAAACGTTTTGGAGAGGTGGATTCATCGTTTGGTCTCCAACGTTCATTTTCTTCTTCTTCCTTCAAAGGGTTAGTTTCACAAGAACTAAAGGAAGTAGAAGCATAAAATGAACTATCATGTTTGGACTCATCAAATTTATTTTTAATTCTAGTCCAAATATTATGCGCATCAGGAATATGTTCATTATAATTTATTATGAAGGCATGATAATCTTCTTTGCTAAGAGAATTACCTAAGATGTCAAAAGCAAGATAATTTAAGCGTATACATCTTTGATCTTCCTCGGAAATATTTTTTTCTTATCGTAATTAGAGGGTATAATACTCTTATTTAGAATTTGTTCTAATCGTGGGTCTATGGTCCTAAAAGCATTTATCACACTAGTAGACCATTAAGTATAATTAGAACAATCATTAAGTAAAATCTCAAGAGTTACCTCCTTGATTTTCTTCGGAGGTGTCTTCTTGTTCTTTTGGGACCTTCCTCGAGCTATCACTTCGAGTTGTTAGACTCAATATGAAGTGCCTAGCTTTGATACCAATTGAAAGTCGCCTAGAGGGGGGGGTGAATAGGCGAAACCTGAAAATTATAACTCTAAACCCAAACTTGATCCCTTGATTAGTGGTTAGAACAAGATGCACAATTATCGGAGTATAAAACTAAGTCCTTTGCTCGCAAAGAGTGTTGCTTTCAAAGTACACGGAAATATCAAATCAATACAACTAATAAGTTTATGAAGAATAAAGCAAGAGGGCTTAGATAAGAAGAGCAATAACACAAGTTCTTTCTTGCTAGGCGTTGCTTCTCTAAATGAGAATTTATCTTGAAGCAACAAAATAATATTAGCAAGGAATAGTGCAAGAGAACTTAGAGAGGAAGAAAACAAACAAATCAAAAGCAATGAGCACAAGAGACACGGGTGATTTGTTTTACCGAGGTTCAGTTCTCGAGAACCTAATCCCCGTTGAGGAGTCCACTAAGGACGGGTCTCTTTCAACCCTTTCCCTCTCTCCACCAATCACCAAGACCGGCGAGCTCTTCTTCTTCTTTGTCAACAAGAGACCAAAGTCTCCGCAAGGCCAACCACAAAGATAAGGGGCTCTTGCTAGCTTTACAATGAATGGGAGTCAAAACTCCACGCTCAAATGATCACAAGATGTAGCACACACTTTCTCTCAATGAATCTCACAAGGCACTAGTGCTAAACTCACACGAGTAGCTCTCTTTTGCTTGATCTCTCTTTTGTGGCACTTGTATTGCTTGTGGTGGCCTAAATCTTGTGTATGAGATAGATCAATGAATGGAGGTGGTTGGGAGGGCTTGAATATGTCAACTATATGACTTGGAATGTTGCTTGGGCTCCCACCCCTTGAAGTGGTCGGTTGGGGTTTGTAGCCGTTGGGAAGGTTGCTGGCGATGGACGCACCAGACAGTGTCCGGTGTGCCAGCCACGACACCTAACAGTTAGGGTTCTGACGATTTCGACCGTTGGAGCTTTGACTTCTTAGGGCACCGGACAGGCACTGTTCACTGTCTGGTGCACCTTCTGGCGGCTGCTCTGACTCTGCGCGTTCTATCCGCGCACTGTAGCACTTTTGCAGGTGTTCGCTGCAGTCAACCGTTGCGCTGGAGCCGTTACTCCGCTGGCACACCGACAGTCCGGTGGCACACCGGACAGTCCAGTGAATTATAGCGGAGCGGCTCTCCAGAAACCCGAAGGTGAAGAGTTTGAGTCGATTGCCCCTGGTGCACCGGACAGTCCGATGCGCCAGACCAGGATTCTCTTCAGTTTCTTTTGCTCCTTTCTTTTGAACCCTAACTTTGATCTTTTTATTGGTTTGTGTTGAACCTTTAGCACCTGTAGAATATATAATCTAGAGCAAACTAGTTAGTCCAATTATTTGTGTTGGGCAATTCAACCACCAAAATCATTTAGGAAAAGGTTTGACCCTATTTCCCTTTCACTAATCCCAAGCGTTCATTTCGGATCAGACCACCCAGATCCTCGCCCTCGCCTGTGCTTTGAAGCTGGGCCCGGCTAGTCAGCCCTGCCTCAGGACGCTGACGCCCCCTGGCTCGCCTATCAGCGCTCGCCGCGCATCCGCGTGCGCTCGTCCGTGGGATCTGATCTCAACCGTTCGTTTGCGATCATGCGGTCGAGATGGCCCGATACCCCTTCGCATTTAGTTTTGTTAAAGAGACCCATGGTTTTCTGAAAATCAACCCGTTGTCCCTATGTTTAGCGTGCAGGCCCTTGTATTCTTGCAAGCAGATCCCTGACCTTTTAATTAATCACAGATTTGGACCTAATTTTGTATTTTAAACTCCAAAACTTGTTTATTTCATATCTTTTGCATATGAACTCCAAATTGAGAGATTCAAATTGCAAAATGCTCATAAGATTATTCTCTGTGTATGTAAATTATAATCATTCACTATCTGTACACATTGATTTTATGCCTAGCCTATAGGTTAGTAATGGTTTAATTATTAATAAGAAAAATAAAAAACCTTAATGATGATTAGATGTGTAATTTTGTGAGATTAATAATATGTAATGTATAAATCTATCCCTGGTATAGTTTTGTGTCTCATTGAAATAAGTGGAATTAAATTATGTAATCCATGGAGATAGATAATATTTAGGGAATCACAAACTGCTAAGTGTGTTAGTTCATCCTAGAAACTAATTTCACCTTTTGGTGTTTATACAGTTCTATCAAACTTGTGTGTACTTGATTGTATGTGTTTGGTGTATTGTTCATTTGTCATTATCTAAATGTGTTGAATGCATGATCGCTTTGCGTAGACAACAAGAAGCCCGTGGTTCCTGAGTGTGTTGATGAAGATCTCCTAAGCAACAACCTGGTGAAGGCAAGTGTCCTTTAACCTATTATGTCCTACTTACTTTATAATTCACCGTCCCGCATTACTTTATTGAAACCTAATGATTGACTAGTCTATATTTACCTTATCCTTGTTTATCTTTTGGGTTATCATGGTAGCTTTAAGCTATTGCTTTACCTTAATCAATGAACATGATGTGAACATATATGATACGATGATGTTATCTCGATGATGATCTTGTGATACTTTAGGGGACTTAGGTTGTTTCCTGAGTACCTCTATGTAAGTACGTGTTCGTTGAGTGACCACCCGGGATAACAGTACAACCATGAGGGTGGAATGGGACGCCCTTAGCTGATTAATTAGAGGAACTTAAGGTGTAGTCGGCTTCGCCGTAGGGCCGTCAATGGGGTCCGGGCACAGTACTTGCTCTACTGAGGCTGGTTGCCGAGGTTCTTTCGATCTGGTTTTGTTAGTCACTCTTCCTGTGGTGAATTTTGTAAAAATGTTGTTTATCACATAGTGTCTCTGTTTTGACATGAAAACCATATTAAAATTTATCTCTTAATTAATCTTGTATCAAATACATAAAACCTTCAGAAATTCATATTTAATTTATTTTAGCTCTGAATTAATTTATTCCAGATGCATTAGACTCATATTAATATTGTTTATCATCCAGTAACTTTACTTTATTATGAAACTTAGATTAAAAATTATGCACTTAGTTTCTTTTATCCAACACTTAAAACTTCGAAAATTCATAACTCCTCCGTTTTAATTCCGAATTGACTCGTTACAGTTGCGTTAGCTCCGTATAAATATTTACTACACAGTAACAACATTAATTATATCATGTCACATACTTTTATAGTTAGATATTTATTTATCCTATGTCTACTAGAGTAACTCTTCTAAATCAAATCTAACCAGTCCATAATTATAATTTGATTAAAAGATGATCTCTAGTCAAAATATAATTAAAACTAAAATTGAGTTCATTACCTATAGAATATTTTCTCATATGATGTATACTAATCAATTTATAATAGAGTTTAATATTTAAATCACGTAGATCTTCCATAAACCATAACTTTATAACCGTAACTCTGATTTTAGTGGTTCTCGAACCCACGATTTCGTAGCGACGCGTAGGTTATTATTATACAGTTTGTTCTTATGTTTGGTGTGATGTTAATTTTGTCTATACCAAGTTTGTTTGTATTGCTACGACTAGCAGCGAAGTTACGAGTCACCTGAAGATCATCCTGGTACCTAGAATCTCCAGTCCCAGGCAAGTTGTGCCCTTGATCACTTTTATTTACCAATTGTTGGGGGCCATGCTCCGTCACGCCGAAGGTCCCGTAGAAAGAAGCAGCTTCGGCGGAAGCTGTCCGCAAGAGATGACCGAAGGTTCCTCTTCATGAAGCTTCGGTATTACAAACCGACTTAAAGATAGAATGACCTTTCAATCCATAAAGGTCTGAGTCAGTGTTGTAAACTTTTATGAGGGGCATAATTGTAATTTTCCACAGGCTGTGTCCTGTGTCTATAAATAGATGAACAGTACCCCCGTACTGTTCATGCTGACTGGTACATGCTCTTGCATCACGCTTGTATCTTTGTCTTTCGCCAAGCCGAAGGTACAAATATAATTCAATATTGCTCTTATTCTTTCATGATTATATAATAAAAGACACGTAATAATGTTATATGATTATTCACGTTATTCTCTCATGTTTCATATGCTTCTCCTTTTGTCGGTATAAATTATAATGATGAAGGTATGTCCTTCATGACCTTCGTCTGAAGATCGTTATATCCTAAGGGAAATAACACTTCGAAGGACGAAGAATATTTACCATTAACTTTTTTCTGTGTTGCCTTGTTCTTAATTCGTAGCAGTTGAGAACAAGTCCCCAACATTGGCGCCCACCTCCGGTGAACTCACTTCCACTTTTTTGAGCTGATGGCTTCGTTCAACGATCAAGCTGGAGCTGCTTCGGCTCCGAAGCTGTTGTTTCCGATAACAGGCGGTTCATGTTCAGAGCTAGCCAACAAGAAGCAGAAGAAGGAAGCACAGAGGAGGGTACAGCATGTTGGGGTGCAAGGACCCTTCATCAAGTCGAGATGGTCTCACATTCCTATTACCTTCTCCCAAGAAGACCTTCAACTCAAGGATTACCCACACAACGATGCCATGGTTATCTCTTGTGTTATTAAAGGATTTCTGGTCCACAATGTCTTGGTTTATACAAGCAGTGCAGCTGATATCATATTTGCTAAGGCCTTCAGGCAAATGCAAGAGCCAGAAGATAAGATTCATGATGCTACGCACCCTCTCTGTGGCTTCGGAGGAAGACAGATTGTAGCGCTGGGCAAGATCACCATGTCAGTGACCTTCGGGTTCATCAACAACACTAGAACTGAGCAAATTGTGTTTGACATTGTTGACATGGAATACCCTTACAATGCAATTATTGGCTGTGGCACCCTCAATGCTTTTGAAGCAATTCTTCATCCTGCCTATCTTTGCATGAAGATACCTTCGGATCAAGGACCCATCGCCATTCATGGAAGTCAGGAAGCTGCCAGAAGGGCCGAAGGAAGCTGGACTGACTCCAAAGCAATCCATAACATAGATGGAGCTGAAGCTTGTGAACAGTACAAATTCAGAAGGGAGAAAGCAGCTTCAGCAGATCAGCCGAAGCCCATGCTCCTATGTGAGGACATAGCAGAGTAGAAGGTGCTGTTGGGCTCTCAATTATCCGAAGACCAGGAGAAAACCTTGATAAGGTTTTTGTTCAACAACAAAGATGTTTTTGCATGGTCAGCTAATGACCTCTGCGGAGTAAATCGGGATGTTATTGAACACTCGCTCAATGTTGACCCATCCTTCAGACCCCGAAAGCAGAGGCTTCGGAAAATGTCCGATGATAAGGCCGAAGGTGCTCGTAATGAAGTAAAAAGACTCCTCAGTGCAGGAGTTATCAGAGAAGTAAAGTACCCAGAATGGCTAGCTAACACTGTTATGGTAAAGAAGGCCAATGGCAAGTGGAGAATGTGTATCGATTTTACAGATCTCAACAAGGCTTGTCCGAAGGACGAATTCCCATTGCCAAGGATAGACTCTTTAGTTGATGCAGCAGCTTCTTCAGAGCTCATGAGTCTGCTAGACTGTTATTCAGGCTATCACCAAATCTGGATGAAGAAGGAAGATGAGCCGAAGACTAGTTTCATAACCCCAAGTGGCACATATTGCTATCTTCGGATGCCTGAGGGGCTCAAAAACGCTGGAGGAAGTTTCAGTAGAATGACTGCGAAGGTCCTCCAGTCTCAGATAGGCAGAAATGTGCTAACTTATGTTGATGACATCATTGTAAAAAGCACGAAACAGGAAAATCATATTGCTGATTTGCAGGAGACCTTCGCCAGTTTCAGACAAGCTGGTTTAAAGCTGAATCCAGAAAAATGTGTCTTCGGAGTAAAGAAGGGGAAATTTCTTGGATGCTTGGTTTCAACAAAGGGAATTGAAGCTAATCCAAGTAAAATCGAAGCTATACTTCGAATGGAGCCACCAACTACAAGAAAGGGGGCCCAAAGATTGGCAGGGAGGCTGGCATCTCTCAATAGATTCATATCCAGATCAGCAGAAAGAAATTTACCATTCTTCGAAGTGCTGAAATCAGCCGAAGTCTTTCAATGGGGATCAAATCAACAAAAAGCCTTTGAAGAACTAAAGCAATATTTGATAGATTTAACTACATTAACTCCACCAACGCCAGGGGCTCCTTTGTTGTTATACGTGGCAGCTTCGCACTCAGCAGTAAGTGCAGCACTTGTCCAAGAGAAGCTCGATGGCCAAGTCAAGAAGCAGGTTCCAGTGTATTTTGTATCTGAAGTCCTTAGTGTATCAAAGAGAAACTATATAGAATTGGAGAAGGTATTATATGCTGTTTTGATGGCATCCAGGAAGCTTTGGCATTATTTTCAAGCATACAATATTATTGTTCCTTCTTCACAACCGTTGAAGGATATTATGAGAAATAGAGAAGCTACTGGACGGATTGGAAAATGGGCTGCAGAGCTCAATGAATTTTGCATTGATTATGTGCATAGATCCTCGATCCAGTCTCAAGCGTTGGCAGATTTCATTGCCGATTGGACGCCAGGGGCTCAGGATGAAGAAACAAATAAAGATGCCGAAGTGTGGACAGTGTTTTGCGATGGGTCTTGGGGAACCTTCGGAGCAGGAGCAGCCGCTGTCTTGATCTCACCATCCAAAGTTAAAACTTGTTATGCGGCAAGACTTGATTTTAACTTTACAAACAATATTACTGAGTACGAAGCCCTGCTCCTGGGCCTTCGGAAATTAAAAGCAATGGGAATCAGAAGGGCGATCCTTAAAACTGATTCCCAGGTTGTTTCGGGTCATATCGACAAGAGTTGCAAGGCTAAAGATCCGAAGCTTGAAAAATATCTAGACACGGTCCGAAGAATCGAAGCTTCCTTCGAAGGATTTTCTGTCAAAAATATCCCTCGAGGACAAAATGAGCACGCTGATTTGCTAGCTAAATCAGCAGCACAAGGGCTGCCTTTACCTTCGGATGTGTTTTTCGAAACAATCAAGGCACCTTCAGTGGAACTCCTTGAAAGAGCAGTCCTCAATATATCTCCTGTTTATAGCGAAGATTGGAGAACAGAGATCATCTCTTACCTTCAGGGTAAGTTCCTTTCAGATGACGAAGCTTATAACAGGAGGATAGAGGCAAGAGCTCGTCCATATGTCATGATAGAAGGAGAGTTGTACAAGCATGGAGTTTGCGCTCCGCTACTCAAGTGTTTATCTAGAACCGAAGGTATAGAGTTGATGAAAGAAATACATGCAGGCCTGTGTGGATCTCACATTGGATCTAGGCCGTTACTTGGAAAAGTTTTCCGCCAAGGGTTTTATTGGCCGAAGGCAGCTTCGGATGCAGCGGAATTAGTTCAGAAGTGCGAAGGCTGTCAGAAATGTGCAAGAGATCAAAAGCAACCTTCGTCTTTAACACAGCTCATACAACCCATCTGGCCATTGCAAAGGTGGGGCCTTGACTTGTTAGGTCCATTACCACCGGCTCAAGGGAATTTAAGATATGTTATAGTGGCTGTGGAGTATTTTTCTAAATGGATTGAGGCAAAGCCATTAGCTACAATAACTTCGGCCACTGTCCAAAAGTTTTTCTGGCAGAATATTGTTTGTCGTTTCGGGGTACCGAAGGCCATCACTGTAGATAATGGAACACAATTCGACTCCGAAGCTTTCAAAAATTTCTGTGATCAAATTGGTACGAAGATCCATTTTGCATCAGTCAGGCATCCGGAGTCAAATGGGCTCGTTGAAAGAGCCAACGGCATCATAATGACAGGAATAATGAAGTTAATCTTCAATCAACCCAGGGGAAAGTGGCCAGATCAGTTAACCAAAGTGGTGTGGAGCCACAATACAACAACATCAAGGTCTACAGGCTTTACTCCATTCAAGTTATTATTCGGTGACGAAGCAATAACTCCGGAAGAAGCTAAAACTGGATCAATAAGAGTAGTAGCTTCGACAGAATCAGGTCCTGAAGATGCTTGCTTTGTGGAAAAAGATGCTTTAGAAGGGATCAGGCTTCAAGCTGTGGAGAATATCAATAAATACCAAACCGAAACAGTCAAATGGCGAGATAGAAAAGTTCGGCTAAAGAATATTGAGCCGGGACACTTGGTGCTTCGGAGAGTGGCCAACCCAGACACAGTGGGCAAGTTACAGTTGAAATGGGAGGGGCCTTTCTTAGTAGCATCTTCGTCAAGACCTGGTTCATACAGATTGAAGGACATGGACGGCAACGACATTCCAAGATCTTGGAATGCGGATGAGCTTCGGCGATATTATGTGTAACTTGATGTAACTTTTTTATGTTTTTTCTTTTTCATGGCACCCTTTTCCTTTCTACAGGGGGAGAAAGGTTTTTAATGGGGCCATCATATGTAATTTCCTTTTTAGTTCTATAAGAGCAAGATCCCCCAAGGAATGTAAATGTAAAAGCTGAGAACGCACCATCGAGTGCCGAAAACTGAAAAAGCGAAGAAGCTCCAAAGTCGTTCCTAAGGGAATGCAGAGCTTACAGCGAAAAGTCAACGCTGATTCCGCCAAAAGTAAAAGGCGAAGAAGCTCCAAAGTCGTTCCTAAGGGAATGCAGAGCTTACAGCGAAAAGTCAACGCTGATTCCGCCGAAAGTAAAAGGCGAAGAAGCTCCAAAGTCGTTCCTAAGGGAATGCAGAGCTGATGTGTGATTGTTTCTAAGGAAATAATGGCTAAGGGTATGGCTTCGGATATGTGTTTGGACATTCATTCGCACATCACATTACATCATAGCATTTGCATTCATAAACATTCATTCAGGCATATATAGGATAATCATCATCATGGCATAAGTGGTTGTTTCGGCATAAGAGAAGAGCTTCTTCGTTGTGTACAAAAAAGAAAGGTTTCGGCAAAAAGAAGAAGCGGTCTTTTATGCTTCGTTGTGTACAAAAAAGAAAGGTTTCGGCAAAAAGAAGAAGCGGTCTTTTATGCTTCGTTGTGTACAAAAAAGAAAGGTTTCGGCAAAAAGAAGAAGCGGTCTTTTATGCTTCGTTGTGTACGAAAAGAAGGGAAGGTGTTTTTTCGCCTTCGGCTCAAAATACTAATTTCGTCCACATCAAAGCGCCTCAATGGAAGGGTAAGGATATATTACAAGGTATGAACAAAGTTCATTAAGAACAGTTTAGCTGTATTTACAAAAGTTATTACAAAAGTCTCTCGAGTTTTTTCTACAGTCTACTCCTACTGATCTTCACCGGGCTTCAGCTTCGGCGGCATATTCTTTAAGCATCAGTTTCAGCTTCGTCATCCTACATGAATCAAGGTATTGTGAGTAAAAATCAAGTTTGAAGGAGAAGGTAAGCACAAGGTATGATTTCTTACTGGTTCAAGATGACTTCGAGCTTCGTCTCCAGCCTTTTCTCGCCCGCCTTTTGTCCATATCATTTTTATAAATCTGTTTGAAATGCTTCGGGCGAGGTCAGGAATATCGTCTAGAATTGATGTAGAGTGAAATTGGGCCTGTTGACGATTTTTCCATGATCACAGCCAGCCTTCAGAAATGCTGCAGCAGTGCCCCGAGAAGCTACCCAGGCACAGAAGTCACCGTGCCCGGCTATAACTTCGTCAAGCTCATCAATTTCAGCTTCAATATGTTCGAAGGTTCTTGGCAAATCTTCAGCTGACGGGGTAAATTTCCCACTGCTAGCTCCAACTGAGTGGAAGATTTTTCTCAGTCGTTCAATACATTTGTTGCTAAATTCCAAACATTTATCTTGAAGGCTCGCCAATAATTTTTTCAAAACTGAATTTTCTTGGACTTCGGCTTCAAGTTTCGCATTTAGTTCTTGTTTTTCTTGTTCAAACTGTTCAGATTGGCAGAGAAGCTTCGTATTCAATTCCACTATTTTAGCTTCGGCTTCTGCCAATAAGCCTTCAGTTGCCTGAAGCTCAAAGTTCTTCTTTTCAATAGTAGCTAATTGCTCTTTTATTTTGCTCTCTAAATTTTCAATTATAACCTCGTGCTTTTTGTCTTCCAGATCTTGCTGCATTTTCAAAGCCTTGCTCAGCAGCATACTCTGCACGTAAACAACCTTCGTTAAGACAGGTCTACATTATTGAAAACAATAAAAGTCAAGGGAATAGTAGTTCACCTTGAAATTGGAATAAAATAAACTACCAACGATATGTTGTCGTCGGTAGCGGCTAATGTCCATTTCCAGCTTCGGAAAACCGATACTCTTTGATAGAGTACCGATGACCTTAGCTCCAGTTTGATCCCGAATGCAGTCTAATTTTTCATCGTCAATACCCCCGAAGAGGAGTGCTCCTGGTTTGTATCCGCAGGATTTGGCATACTCTTTAAGCTCTTCTATCTCGGTTTTTGACAATTCTTCTCCAACCAAGTTTTGGAACATGAAGGCTTCGTCCTCTGAAGCTTCGTCAACAATTTTCTTTCCTTTCCCAGACACTGTGGCCATGGTCTCTTCGGTGGCAGCAGCAGCTTCTTCTGTGGCCATGTCTAGCAGTATTTTGTCGATATGTTCAATTGTGCTTTCCAAGTTCAAACCTTCAGGTGAGGTAGCTTCGGCAGCCGCGACCTCCGAAGGTGGGATTTCAATATTTGTTATTTCTTCAGCCGCTGGTATCTTTTGAGCTGAAGCCCTCGGTGGTGTCTTGTCAATGACTTCTGTCACTGCGATGATTCTTTGTCTCTTTGTTTTAGTTGTTTTCTTCGTTTTTTCGGGCTCCTTTTCCTTCTGAAAAAACTTTGTCAGTTGAGGCCCCAATGGACTTAGCTTCGCAGGCAGGGATTCAGTCATTACCTTTAAAATCTCTTCCACGTCAGCGGCAGAGCGTGATGCGGGAGTCTCCTCTTCGTCAGATACTTTTCGCTTCGGAGATGATATTTTCTTCTTCGGAATATTCTTCTTTTTTGGTGGTTCTTCCTCATCTTCATTTAAAGCTTCGGCTCCCCTTTTCCTTTTTTGGACCCCGGCACCTTTGTTCAGATTTTCATAGTCAGGATATTCAAAACCCAGGGCGTCCAGCACTCGATTCAGCCTTCGCTTCGGACGGGTGCCGAAGGCTACAGTCATCAATTGATCTTCTTTTTTGGAGTAATTGCCGAGTATTTCATTGCACATTATTTCAACTGTGTCCAGCCATTCTTGGCAAGGTTTTTTAAAGTATTTCTTAAACTTGTAATAGTAAGGTAACCGCACAAGTTCCCCTTCTTTCTTCTCCCCCTCTAGCTTCGGCATTTCCCATTCTTTTAAAGTAGGGAAAACCCTGAAGGCCAAGAACTCTTGAACCAGGTCCCTAGTACTGATATGCTCTGAAATAATTTTAAACTCAGCCAGTGCAGCCCAAGTGGAACCTTCTAATGACATTTGGCATCGTGGTCTTGTTTCTCCGAAGATCAATTCAAGAGGGCTTTGTACCAGCTTCTCTTGGTCTTCGTCAACTTTCACATAAAACCATTCTGATTTCCAGCCTGCCGGCCATTTGCTTCGGTAGCTGATCACAGGAAACTTTGTGGTTTTCCGATAGGCAAAATTGTAGCAACCAAAGTTATCATGTAGTCCATCTTTTCTAGCCTTCGTCTGGTAATGCAGCTCATGAACCCGACAAAAGCTGTCGGCAAACGGCTCCACCGCCTGGCTTCGGAGGGCCCAGATATAAACACTAAGCCTGACGATGGCGTTAGGAGTCAACTGATGAAAGTAGATACCAAACTTCTTCAATACATCTGCAATAATCCTATGAAGGGGGAATCTCAACCCAGCCTTTAGAAAGCTCTTGAAAATGACTATTTCATCCTTCTCTGGCTTCAGGGTAGTTTCTTCCCCCCCGAAGCGAAGTAGCTTCTTCTGACTCTCATTGAAATAACCTGACTTTACCATCTTGGAGAGATCAGCCTTCGAAACGGTCGACTTTCCGAAGTCCAAGTGGCTGGGCTTACTGGGCATGGCAATGCGATAATCATCTTCGGGATCAGTTTCTTCAATGTTCTCTTCTTCTGCTTCGGCAGTTGCCTGTTCTGCTTCAACAGTGGGGGTTCCTTCCGAAGTTACCAGTCCGGATCGTTGCATTGCTTCGGAGATGGGAACAGTCTCCGAACCTTCAACTTCGCCCCCCTCATGCTCAACCCTAGCGGTAGATCGCACTCTGGCCATTTAATTCTGAGTTTGTGGAAATTGAATACTTTTTCCTTCCGAAGTCTTTCCTTCTGACGAAGCAGACTTCAAGTTGGAGCTTCGTTCGATTCCGAGAGTCAAGCTTCGGCTATGGTTAAAAATTTTGGCAGCAAAACAGTGCAAATAGCAATGAATGCTGTGGTAACTTCACACCTACCCGTCTGTTTATATAGTGCTGCAGGTAAGAAGGCGAAACGCCAGGATTTCTACACCAGGCGGACAGTCGCCTGCACTCGCTGCACGGTGGACCGCAGAGACCAAACAGTAACTCTGCAAGGTGGGACTGCCACGCGCTCGGAAACTGAATCGTTTCTCGACAACGAGCTCAGGGAAGGTGTTTTTTGGACCTTCGGCTTCCCGAAGCTTAAGAGACTTTTTTCACGGATCAAGCTCGTTACGAAAAACGATCTAGCGCCGCGAAAGGGGCTACTGTTGGGGGCCATGCTCCGTCACGTCGAAGGTCCCGTAGAAAGAAGCAGCTTCGGCGGAAGCTGTCCGCAAGAGATGACCGAAGGTTCCTCTTCATGAAGCTTCGGTATTACAAACCGACTTAAATATAGAATGACCTTTCAATCCATAAAGGTCTGAGTCAGTGTTGTAAACTTTTATGAGGGGCATAATTGTAATTTTCCACAGGCTGTGTCCTGTGTCTATAAATAGATGAACAGTACCCCCGTACTGTTCATGCTGACTGGTACACGCTCTTGCATCACGCTTGTATCTTTGTCTTTCGCCAAGCCGAAGGTACAAATATAATTCAATATTGCTCTTATTCTTTCATGATTATATAATAAAAGACACGTAATAATGTTATATGATTATTCACGTTATTCTCTCATGTTTCATATGCTTCTCCTTTTATCGGTATAAATTATAATGATGAAGGTATGTCCTTCATGACCTTCGTCTGAAGATCGTTATATCCTAAGGGAAATAACACTTCGAAGGACGAAGAATATTTACCATTAACTTTTTTCTGTGTTGCCTTGTTCTTAATTCGTAGCAGTTGAGAACAAGTCCCCAACACCAATAATGTTCTTTATAATCATTTATTCATGTATAGGTTTAATTTTGATGGGACCCAACCACTCTAGTCTGATTATCTTTATACCTTGTTTACCCCTAAACTATTTGGGTAGTTTTGCTATTGCTCTATATGGTTTTAGGATTAGTACTACATTATGTCTATGTTCCAATTATTCTATTATTTTATTTATGTTCATGTCAAGATTATTATATTTTTAATTGGAACATGGAGCTTAACTTGAGAAACACGTGTCACCACAAGGGTGGAATGGGACGCCCTTGGCTGACTAATTATGAAAGCTAGTAGAAGACTACCTTACCTGAAATGGACAAGGGCAGTAGGGGAGTAGGCGTGTAGGGAGGTTTCCGAGTTGATTTTGCTGCGATGGCGGTCAGACGGGGTGCATTGCTCTTCCTAGAAACTGTAACGAGTTTTCGGAAGCTAGTGGAACTTTGTAAAGGCCTCGTAGTGGATACCTAGCCATTCACCTCAGTAGTGTCTAAGGGTCTAGCTAACCCTGGCGACATGGGATACACGACTTGTGGGTACAGGATACAACCTCTGCAGAGTGTAAAACTGGTATACTAGGCGAGCTCACGGTCATGAGCAGCTCAGGACTCTCGCATGATTAAATTATGGAACTAAATTCAATTTTTCATTTGCATTGCATAGGATTTATTATTAATTTGTTCTATTATTATTATGGTTTGGTATTTACTTATACTTAGTAATTGCTAATGAAATTTTGACCAACTCTAAAAGCAATGCTCAGCTTTAACCATCCTCTTTGGTAAGCCTTACACTTCATATGAGCTCCCACCTTTAGCGAGTTCATGCACATTATTCCCCACAACTTGTTGAACGATGAACGTATGTGAGCTCACTCTTGCTGTCTCACACCCTCCCACAGGTCAAGAACATGTACCACATGATGAGGCGCATGAAGGATGCTACGATGTGTTCGTGAGAGGTCTAGGTCGTCGTCTCCCAGTCAACTTTGGGTTGCTGGATCGTTGTCTTCTTTCGATATAATTATTTATTTTGTACATAAACTCCTATTATATAATAAAGTTGTGACATTCGTTTCTGTACCATGATTCATCATATGTGCGAGACTTAGTCCTAGCACAACTGGTGATTATGTTCACGCTGGGGTCCCTAAAACCCGGGTGTGACAGGCGTTCTAGCTCAATCTCAGTCAATGCGTGCGTGCCGTGAAGGGGCTCGACGGACCAAAATTTGAGGCCCGATCCAAACTTGCCTTCAGGCCGTGCTAGCCCGCTTCATATTTTTTTTATGTTGAGTCATTCTTTGAACTCTTGGTTTTAGGCCTATTTTTGGGGCCGTGCTCGTGCTGACAAAAAACCCGTCTATATTTCCAGGGCTACGCAGGAGCAGGACACGTACGTTCTCCTCAACTAGGGCTGGAAACGAGCCGAGTTCGGCTCGGCTCGGCTCGCGAGCCACACCCTGATATATATAATTGCATTATATAGTAAATTATTAGTATATAAATATAAAATATATAGATATCATTCATCATTATGAGTAATCTAAATTATTAATTGTCATATATCTATCATTAAACGTTAAGGAACAAACTGACTACCTATAAAATTAGCCAATATACATTATTATTCTACATATCTAGTAATTTGACAAAGCTCGCGAGCCGAAATGAGCCGGCTCAGCTCGGCTCGCTACCACAACGAGCCCAAAAGACTGTCTCGGGTCGGCTCGCTCGCCTCGAGCTTATTTTCCAGCCAATTCCTCAACCTTGGTCCCTTCCCTGCAAAAGAACTCATTCTCAGGTTGCATTGGTCATTGGGTCGGGCCTTGCTTTTCGGAAAGAAATGAGAATCAGGACAAATTCAATCCATAAGTGCCCTAGGTACTGTGCTCCATAACTCAACACGACAGTAGAGCATCCAGGGGAAGACCGATGCGCCGGGTCTCCAGCTCTCCATCACAAATGGCCTAGATAAACACAGCTACACAGGTGACAGCTATGTTGAACGTGCTGGGGACATTCCAATCTTACGCAGCATGGAATTTGTGCGCTCTTATCATCCTCTGCTCGGCCTCCATCCATCATGAAGGCACGCAAGATCACCTCACCGAAATCCAGGACCAGATGCTCCTCAACTGGCTGCCTACGTATAGAAGGGAATGTCGTGCGGGATTACCAGCTAGCTGGCCTCCAATACAAACATTTGCCTCTCTCTCTCGCCCACAGCCACCCCCACAGCCAGAAATGAGGTACGGCGAGCTGGCGCACCTGAGCCACCCGCAGCACCGTCTCCGGTTGGAGCACGCGGAGACGCCGTTCCGGTGCGACGGGTGCGGCGAGGTGGGCATCGGGGCGCGTTTCCGCTGCCCGCACCCGGGCTGCGACCACGACCTGCACCGGCAGTGCGCGCTGCCGGCGCCGGCGCCGCTGCGGCACCCGTTCTACCCGCGCTGCGCGTTCGTGTTCCTGGCGCGCGCGCCGGGGGGCGCGGGGGCGCGCTACTGCAACGCGTGCGGCCGCGACGTGGCCGGCTACGTCTACCACTGCCGCGCCTGCGGCTTCGACCTGCACCCGTGCTGCGCCGCGCTGCCGCACGCGCTGGACGCCGGCGCCGGGGTCAGGCTGCACCTGCACCCGGACACCGGCTCCGGCGCCGCGTGCCACCGCTGCGGCCACCGCGGCCGCGGCTGGAGCTACCGGAGCCAGTGCAGGTGCTACAGCCTCCACGTGGCGTGCGTCATGGACATGCTCGTCGAGAGCTGGCACGCCGTCGGGCGCCACAAGGGCGACCACGGGATGGCGGCCCACGTGGTGGTGCCCGGCAGCGGCGGGTACTGGGTGCCGGCGATGATCAGGGGCGCGGCGAAGAGCAGCCACGCCAGCGGGGGAGGGAGGTACTCGTACTGGGGCAGGCACAAGGGCAAGGCCAAGCGCTGCTGCGAGATCGCCGGGTTCGCCGCGCAGGTCGTCATCTCCGCGGTGCTCGGCGACCCCACCGCGCTCATCGCCGGCGCCATAGGCTCGCTCATCGCGCGGTGACACGCGGACGCCGGCATAATATGTAGTCTTTTTTTCCCCCTCTTTTAGACCAGTGGCAAACATCTTTGTTCCTTGCATCTTTCGCGAGCGTGAGCCCTACCCCTACCCCTACCCGCTTCCGTGTGGCGTGCTGGCTGCAAACTACTCCGGCAGAACAGGGCACCGCACGTAGGTGCCCTTGGTTAGCTGCCGGCATGCAAGGAACAAGGAAACGTGAAAACAACGGATGGGCTGTGAAAACAACGGATGGGCTGTTGTACTATATAAAACTGAAGACACGATCGGTGGTGCCCGTGAGAGGAACGTCCCACTGCTGTAAAATAATAAAAAAACATACTACAACCGAAGTGCCCATAGTACAGTTTCTATTTATTCTTAAGTATAAAAACACAAAAATCTATGTTCTGCTGTCTAGGAATGTAGATTTGGAGTAATAATCATGTTTGAATCTCCGTTTGAACGCATTTTTAGCTTTTTCTCATCTAAATAGGGGAACACGATAGACAAATCTTCGTTTGTACATAATTTTAGCTTTTTATAATCCAAAAATAGTTGTTGACGGTACTTTAAATTTTAGAAAGCTATTTAAAGAGACTGTTTGAAAAAGGATAGATTTATTGCTATTCTTTTTACCCGCTAGATTTATTAATTTAGGACTAGTTTGAAAACTCTAATTTTCCAAGAGATTTCTATTTTTCTAAGGGAAATTATTTTATTTTCCCATGAAAAAATAAAAATTCATCGGAAAATTGAGGTTCTCAAACTAGCCCTTAGCAAGTAAACTATATCGAACTCTCCAAAATGGTCTAACAGAATTATTATATATTAGCAGTAATATCAACAATGCATGCATTGTCACACCCGGTTTTAAGGGACAAGCCGGATGCATCTCATACATGCGCCAAAGAAGACAACATATATAATAACACAGTGTATAGAGATAAATGTCATAATATAATCAGAGCACTTATTACATAGCGGAAGTCTTACAAAATAAAATATAAATATAGCAGGATCTCAAATATATCCTTGGCACCAGAAAGTCAACTGGAAGACACCACCTAGATCGAATCGAACTCCTCGCTGCGTGGCTCCTCTTGAACCACCTGTTCTTATCATGTGGTGGGTGTGAGACAGCAAGAGTGCGCTCACACATGTTCATCGCTCAACAAGTTGTGGGGAATAATGTGTATGAACTCACCAAAGGTGGGAGTTCATGAAGTGTGTAAGGCTGATCAACAATAGAGGTTAAAGCTGAGCATTGCTTCTATAAGTTGGTCAAAATTTTATTAGCAGTTACTAAGTATAAGTAAATACTAAACCATAATAAATAATAGAACAAAATTAATAAATAATCCCATGCAAATGACAAATTAAATTTAAGTTACATAAATTAATCATGCGAGAGTCCTGAGCTGCTCATGACCGTGAGCTCAGCTAGTATACCAGTTTTACACTCTGCAGAGGTTGTACCCTTTACCCACAAGTCGTGTTTCCCATGTCGCCAGGGTTTGCAAGGCTCTTAGACACTACCGAGGTGAATGGCTAGGGATCCACTACGAGGCCTTTACAAAGTTCCACTAGCTTTCGAAAACCCGCTACAGTTTATGGGAAGAGCACTTGCAAGAATCCCTCGTCTGACCGCCATCGCAGCAAAATCAACCCGAGAACCTCCTTGCATGCAACTCCCCTACTGCCCTTGCCCCTTTCGGGTAAAGTAGTCTTCCACTAGCTTTCCTAATTAGTTAGCCAAGGGGTCTCATTCCTCCCTTGTGGTGGCACGTGTTTTTCAAGTTAAGCTCCATGTTCCAATTAACATAATATAATGATCTTGACATGAACATAAATAAAATAACAGAATAATTGGAACATGGATATAATGAAATATTAATCCCACAACCATATAAAGCAATAGCAAAACTACCCATGTGATTCAGGGGTAAACAAGGTAAAAAGGATAACAGACTAGGGTGACCTATTGGGTCCCATCAAAATTAAACCTATGCATTGAATAGTGATAATAAAGAACATTATTGGGTAACAAAAGTGGATCAAGGGCACAACTTGCCTGGCACTTGAGATTCCAGTTACCAGGGTGATCTTCAGGTGACTCGTGACCTCACTTCTAGTCGTAGCAATACAAACAAACATGGCATAGATAAAATTAACATCACATCAAACATAAGAACAAACTGAATAATAATAATCTATGCGTTGCTACGAGATCGTGGGATCGAGAACCACTTAAATCGATGTTATGATAAGGAGTTATGATTTTATAGAAGATCTGTGTGATTTAAAATATTAAACTATATTATAAATTGGTTAATATAAATCATATAATAGGTTATTCTATAAATAATTATCTCAACTTTAATCTAAGTTATAAATTGACCCTAGATTATATTCTAGTAGATTATAATGATAAGTAGTTTAACCCGACTAACCAACAAGGTTAAATAAAGACCTAATTATAAAAAGTATGAGACATGGTATAATAAATGTTGTTATTACATGGTAAATATTTATTCGAGACTAACGCAACTTGAACGGATCAAATCGGAGTTAAAACGGAGGAGTTATGAATTTCCTAAGGTTTTATGTATTTTATACAGGATTAAATAGGATATCAATTTTATTGTGACATTCATGTCAAAACAGAGACAATAAGTGATAAACAACATTATTACAAAATTATAGCAATTGGAATGAATTAATTTGGATATCATATGAATTTTCTATGAATTACACAAGTTCTAGGAATTGTTTTCATATAAAAATTCATTTTGTAAATGATTTTATATGTTTTTCTCACTGTCTGGACTGCTCCTCAAATTCGAGAGACAACAGGGGTTAATCTACAAAAATTCTCGAGACTCAGAAAACCCCGAGGATGGACCGTGGGTTATGTTTCTAGAAACCGAGGGGTCTATTTGCAAGGTGGCGCGACCGAAGGGGTAACTACGAACCCTGGTCGTTCGATCGGTAATCGATGGTTCAGATTAGATCGCCACGTGTGTGAATCGGTACGCACCGATCGCCGCAGGATCAACGGTCTACGGCTCGGATTTTATTTAAGGCGCGCTCAGATCTTATTCGCCCAACCATGATCCAACGGCCACAACCACTAGACGAAAGGGTACGCCTTGACCTAATCTGGGCCACTCATCGCAGAATCAAGGGTCACCGTATCGTCTTCCTCTCTGCGCACACGACAGGGCTCAGACAACAGGTTCGCACGGCGGTGTTCCCCAGCGAGCTCACCGTGGAAACCGCATCCGGCCCACACACACCATTTTCCTCCCTAGAGAGTGCTATATGGAGATCAGGTCAAGGCTAATTGATCCCGAAAATTCCTACCAAGTTTATTGATACCAAGAATCGCGACCACATGAGTAGGCGGTATGGCGGCAAGAGCGCAACACCGATGAGCAATCAGGGTGGCCACAGCACACCAATCAATGCTCGATTCATCGCTAATTGAAGCAGAGAAGGTCTCAAGGGGAAGGAGGGAGTTCTTACAAGCGATTAATCGGCTCCGAAGACAGCACACGCGGAGGCACGGATTCACCGCGAATCTTCAACCCGACGATGAAATCCGCCCTCGATGAAATCCCACCGCATTAGGGAAGACCCTGCACGGGTGCGGTGAACACTCGCGATGGCCTGGGGCTCCCATTCGCGGACAGGGATGCAGCCCAGCTCGATTCCCACGACAGCAACGCCCAACTCTCCCGTTCCCTACTCTCTCGGTTCTAATGGTGGCGGCGGAAACCCAGGGGGTCCTTGGTCCTAGCGTTCGCAGCGGAGCCACCGGCCCATGGCTTTTTATCCTCAGGCGCAGGGTGACCCTAGTCCCCAACTCCCATGCCGCCATACGCGGGCGGTTGAAACGGTCCGCAAGGTTAGGGACAAGTCTGACCACCGGCCCCACGAGTCAGTGTTGCAGAAGACCGTGTGCCACGACAGGGAGAGGCTGACATGCTGGTCCCCCCTACTAGTGATGAGAGCACCTAGAGGGGGGTGAATAGGTGATCCTGTAAAAATCAACACTAAATAGCCACAAAACTTTGTTAAGTGTTAGTACGTGTCACACCCGGTTTTAGAAGGCAAACCGAATACGAACCATGTACGTGCCAGGATCAGCAATTCACGTACACAGCAGTTACATAACATGGACATCATCACACAGTGCTCAAATAATATTAAAAAAAGGGAAATAGTAGTCAATTACATCATATGTCTGAGACATCCACATAGTCTTTACAATAAATCAAAGTGCGGAAAAGAAACGTAGATAAACGCGGCCTTCACAGGCAGCCGACTGGGGGTTACCGATAACCCACGCCTAGAACTCGTCGTAGTCTTGGAACTCATGGAAGTCTCCTTCCACAGCTTCATCTTCTCCTGAGCAGTGGTTGCAATGCTGACAACCTGGGGATGGGGGGGTTTGGTGTGTAGAGCAAGGGTGAGTACACATCAACATACTCAGCAAGTATCCTGTTTGGCTGTAGTGGACTAGCTTTATGTGGGGGATAAGTCAAGCAGTTGCTTTTAGTTGGTCAGATTGTTATTACTAGTAGAGAAAGCCAAGTTTTAGAATTAACCCACGTTATTAACCCAAACGTACTCTTTCCAAACGGAAAGAATACCACTTACCATTACCATAGTCAATACCAGAAACCATCGATCACATTGTCACCTGCAAATCCGAACATCTCTGATCAAGTACCACTAATCACTGGAGCTCCATTGGCTGCTCATAACCGCGAGCACGGCTGATATATCAGTTTTCATAACACTCTGCAGAGGTTGTGCACTTTACCCACAAGCCGTGATTCCCTTTCTGCCCGGAGAGAGCTACTCCCCATTGACCACTACCTAGGTGGTCCAGCAGGGCATCACTACGTAGCCTTTACAAAGATTCCCCGAGGCTGTAGCCGCCCGTTAGGTTTCCTAAATGTACCGCACTCCTCCCCAAGGGACAAATCAACCTTGGCAGAGCGAGTCGCATACACCGAGCCCCATTGACGGCACGACGGCTAAGCGAACTACACCTCGGTTCCTCTAATTACTCAGCTAAGGGCGTCCCACTCCACCCTCATGGTTGCACTGTTTTCCCAGGCGGTCATCCAAAGAACAGGTCCTTACGGAGAGGCACTCGAGAAACCGCTCGAGCCCCCTTAAAAACCACAAGTATAACATCATAATAAGAGAAGGGAAAACAGCGTATCATAGATAATCTCATCATGTTCATTGATTAGAGTTGAGCAATAGCATAAAGCTAAACAACAATAATCTAACCCAAATAGGTAAACAAGGACATGGATAATAAAAGCTAGTCAAACCTTAGGCATAGATGTGTAATGCGGGAGGTGAATTAAAGAATGAATAGGACAGAGATAGGTCAAGGGACACTTGCCTCCACCAACCGACTGCTGCTCAGGGGCTTCTCCTGTGAGCTCCTCGGGCTCTTCAACCGGATCGTTCTCTATGCGAGTGCAAACATACATACATCCATCCATTGAAATTAGGAAACCAACAGTACACCATACAAGAGAACAAGTAGATTAAACATGCATAGAATATGACATGCGATATTGCATTTTCCAGGGTTAGGAAGAGACGGGGGAGGGTTTCGCGGGGTTAAAGCTTACGCGAAACGCATCACGGGTAGATGCATAACTAAATGCTACGTGATTTAGTTCTACTTAGCTCCAATAGTAAGGATTAGCTACATGCACTAATGGAAACGTGACCACTTTTAGTAGATTAACATTAAATGAGATAGATGATTAGCTATACAAATTAACTAACGTAACCAATTTCTAAATTGAGACTCCTATCTTATTAACATGAACAATGTGATTAGCACGCATAAAATATAAAAAAGGGGGTAGACGGGCACGACGGGCCGTGCCAAGGCACTGCGCACTACGCGACAACGCGCGCAAGGCCGCACGCATACGCCACGAACTAGCCGTGCGCACGTCGGGGCCGCGCGCTAGCCGAGCTCAAGGTCGCGCGCCATAGGCACGTTGGGCCGAGCTCGAGGCCGCGCCGGGGCCGTCACGACGCGAGCAAGGCACGCCGGAGCGGGCGGGCGAGCACGGAGCACGGGCGGGGCGAGGCACGGGTGGGGCACGGGCGGGGCGGGCGCGGCGCAGGCGCGGCGCGAGGCCGGGGCGGTGCAGCCGGGGGCGGGACGAGGGCGGCCGGGGCCGGGCGGCGTGGGGCGGCGCGGCCAGGGCCGAGGCAGGGTCGGGCGGGCGCGCACGGGGCAGGGCGGCCGGAGTCGGGGCGGGGCAGCCGGGGCCAGGGCGGCCGCCATGGCCGGGGCCGAGGCAGGCGCGGCCGAGCCGGGCGCGGGCGCGGCGGGGCCGGGCCGAGGCGGGGGCGGCCGGAGTCGGGACGGGGGCGGCCGAGCCGGGGCGAGGCGGGAGCGGCTCGCCGGGGGGCGGCGCGAGGGCGGGCGAGGGCGGCCGAGCCGGGGCCGAGCGATGTCGGGGCGGGGCGGCTCACTGGGGAGCCGGGCGGGGCGGGGCACGGGGCGGCTCGCCGGGGAGCGGCGCGGACGGGGCGGCCGGGCGGGGCCGGACGCGAGGGGGAAAGAGGGGAGGGGGGGCCTCACCGCGGCGAGGCAGGGCGGCGCGGCGGCGGCGGCGCAGGGAGAGGGCGGCGGCGGTGGTTAGGGTAGGGGAGAGGGAGAGAGGGAGAGAGAATGACGGGCGAGGCCCGCAGGGAGGGGAGAGAGAGAATTTGGGGGGGGAGGGGGAGGGGAGGGGCGGCTGGGCCGCTTTGGGCCCACAGGGGGCGCGCGCGGGGGGCGGCTGGGCCGGCCGGGGCGGGCCACGGCGGGGGAGGGAAAGGGGAGGGGGCGCGGCTGGGCCGGGCGCAAGGGGGAGGGGTGGCTGGGCCAAAAATGGGAGGGGAGGGGGAAAGAGAGAAAAAATGTTTTTCCTTTTTCTAAAATCTACTTTTCTCTAGATGAATGCATTCACATTTTCAAACAATCAAAAAGTATGCATGGTTCGGCATGGTGCATCACATAAAATAAAGTATTTTAGGGTTTTGCTTTACATGGGATCTCAAGCCGAATCCTGCTATAACTTTGGAAAAGATCAAGGTTTAGCGAAGAGAAAAGGGAAAAGGAAAGGGTAACGCCTGAATTTGGTGAGGGAAAAGAAGAAAAAAATTCTACCCCCAAATTCAGGGGCGTTACAAACCTATCCCCCTTAAAAGAATCTCGCCCTCGAGATTCAGGGTTGGCTAGCAAAGAGCTCTGGGTATTTGGCCATCAGATCATCTTCACGCTCCCAGGTTGCTTCTTTCTCTGAATGGTGATTCCACCTGACTTTGCACATTCTGATGGTCTTCCTTCGGGTGACTTTGTCTGCGGTCTCAAGGATTTGCGCTGGTTTCTCTGTGTAGGTCAAGTCCTCTTGGACTTCAAGACCTTCCACTGGCAACTGCTCTTTCGGCACACGCAGGCACTTCTTCAACTGAGACACATGAAAGACATCATGCACTGCGGACAAGCCTTCTGGCAAACTGAGCTGATAGGCCACTTCTCCACGCTTTGCGAGAATCTGGTACGGACCGATGTAGCGGGGTGCTAGCTTGCCTTTGACTCCGAATCTTCTGACTCCTCTGATCGGTGACACTTTCAGATAGACGAAATCTCCAACCTCGAAACTCAGCTCTCTTCTTCTTGTGTCTGCATAGCTTCGCTGCTTTGATTGCGCTATCTTCAGGTTCTCTCGAACCATCTTGATGTTCTCTTTGGCTTCAAGCAAAATGTCTGGCCCAAACACTTGCTTTTCTCCAGGCTGATCCCATTGCAATGGAGTTCTGCAACTCCTCCCATAAAGCGCCTGAAATGGTGACATCTTCAAGCTGGCCTGGTAACTGTTGTTATAGGAGAACTCTGCATAAGGCAACTTCTTGTCCCATCCGGACTGATCTTGCAACGCACAGGCTCTCAACATGTCTTCGAGGATTTGATTGGTCCTTTCGGTCTGACCATCTGTCTGCGGATGATAAGCTGAACTGAAATTCAGATGTGTGCCCAAGGCTTCATTCAACTGCTGGCAGAAATGAGAGGTGAACTGCGTTCCTCGGTCTGACACTATCTTCTTTGGCACACCATGAAGACAAACGATCCGAGACATGTACAACTCTGCCAATACTGCACTGCTGTAGTTGGTCTTGACAGGTATGAAGTGGGCTGACTTGGTCAAACGGTCCACTACTACCCAGATGGAATCGTAGCTGGCTCGAGTACGAGGCAATCCGACTATGAAATCCATGCCGATCTCATCCCATTTCCACTGAGGGATTTGCAACGATTGCAACAATCCAGCTGGTCTCTGGTGCTCTGCCTTGATTCTTCGACAACTATCGCACATAGCCACATGCTCTGCGATTTCCCTCTTCATTCCGCACCACCAGAATTTCTTCTTCAGATCCTGATACATCTTCTCACTGCCAGGGTGAATCGAATAAGCTGTCTCATGAGCTTCCTTGAGGATCAACTCTCGAATAGATTGGACATTGGGAACACACAAGCAGTCTTTGAACCATATCACACCTTCTGCATCCTCCCAAAAATCTTTGCCTTTGCCATCTAGAATCAGTCGCCGGATCTCACTGATCTTCTCATCATTCTTCTGCGCTTCTTTGATTTCCCGCTCCAGGGTAGGTTCCAACTTGATTATGACTCCCCGCGAGTTATTCAGAAATCTGAGACTCAACCTGTCAAACTCTTTGGCCAACTCATAGGGCATCGGATGAGCAACCATCAAATTGACTTGACTCTTCCTGCTCAAAGCATCTGCCACTACGTTCGCTTTGCCTGGATGGTAATGGATCTCCAACTCATAGTCTTTGATCAGCTCTAACCATCTTCGTTGCCTCATATTCAGCTCTGACTGAGTGAATATGTACTTCAGACTCTTGTGATCTGTGTAAACATCACATTTCTGTCCATACAGATAATGCCTCCATGTCTTCAGTGCGTGAACCACTGCTGCCAACTCTAGATCATGGATTGGGTAATTCTTCTCATGAACCTTCAGCTGTCGGGACGAGTAAGCCACAACTCTTCCCTCTTGCATCAACACACATCCCAAACCTGTGTAACAAGCATCACAATACACCGAGAAGGGCTTGTGCACATCAGGCAAGACTAAGACAGGCGCGGTAGTCAACTTCTCTTTCAGCGCTTCAAAGGCCTCTTGACATTTCTGGGTCCACTTGAACTCAACCTTGTTGCCTAGCAACGCTGTCATTGGTTTCGCAATCTTCGGGAACCCTTCAATGAATCGCCGATAATATCCGGCCATTCCAATGAAGCTCTTGATTCCTCGAGCATCTGTTGGCGCTTTCCAGTTCAGAATGTCTGCCACTTTCTTCGGATCCACAGCCAGTCCTTCTTTGTTGATTATATGACCCAAGAACAGGACTTCACTGATCCAGAACTCACACTTGCTCAACTTTGCATACAACTGGTGCTCTTGCAATCTCTGCAATACCATCTTCAAATGATCCGCATGCTCTTCTTCGCTTTGAGAATAAATCATAATGTCATCAATGAATACCACCACAAACTTGTCAAGATAGTCCATGAATATATTGTTCATCAGATTCATGAAGAAGGCCGGTGCATTTGTTAGACCGAAAGACATCACAGTGAACTCATACAACCCATACTTGGTAATGAATGCCGTCTTCGGAATGTCTGAAGGTCGAATCCTGAGCTGATGATAACCTGACCTCAGATCTATTTTGGAGAACACACTGGCTCCTCTCAACTGGTCGAACAGATCTTCTATTCTGGGCAAAGGGTACTTGTTCTTGATCGTGACCTCATTCAAAGCTCGATAATCGATACACATCCTTTTGGTGCCATCTTTCTTCTCCACAAATAAGACAGGGGCGGCCCAAGGCGAGGTGCTTGGCCGAATGTAACCTTTCTCTGACAGCTCATCAATCTGCTTCTTAAGTTCAACTAACTCTGGTCCGGATATTCTGTAAGCTCTCTTAAAGATGGGGCGGTTCCAGGAAGAAGCTCTATGGCAAATTCAACTTTCCGCTCAGGTGGCATACCCGGTAAGTCCTTTGGAAACACATCTGGGAACTCAGACACAACCTTGATACTCTCAGTTGGGTCTGCTTCACTGCTATCGACAGCCATCTGATAACAACTTCCTTTCTTCGGTTCAGGCGGGACTAACTCGGTCACCACTTCCTCTCCTAGTGGGGACACCAACTTGATTGTCCTCTTATCACAACTGATAACTGCCTGATACTTATCTAGCCAATTCATCCCTAGGATGACATCTATTCCCTGAGTACCCATTACTATGAGATTAGCGGGAAACGCTATCCCCCTTATTTCCACACTTACATTCAAACAAATGCTATCGGCTCGAATTCTACCACCGGCTGAGTCAATTTGAATGGGGGTTGACATGGTAGTAATTGAAAGATTATGTGCTTCTACCCATGATGCAGTAATGAAAGAATGTGTTGCTCCAGTATCAAATAACACCTCTGCAATATGAGAGTCGACTGGGAACATACCTACTATCATGCCGGGGGTCTCCTGAACTGCTTTAGCCTCCAAGTGGTTCAGTCTCCCATGATTATAGCGCGGCTGAGAGCGGTTGCCTGCTCCAGGCTGAGACACATTCTGCTTTGCTTGGGCATTGGGGCCTGACTGCTGCTGGGCTGCCTTCTTCGGACATTGCATCACTCAATGGCCTTGCTCTCCATAGTGGAAACATGCTCTGTTTCCAACCTGAGTTGGCGCTGCCTGACTGTTCTACTGGCTTGCTGGGGCAGGAAGGCGAGGTGCCTGCTGATTCTGCCTCTGAAACTGACCTCCTCCTGACTGATTGTTCTGACGATTCTGATACTAGTGCTGAGGATACTGCCTTTGGAACTGCTGATGCTGCTGAGGTGGACGCCGGTTCTGCCTGAACTGTTGAGGTTGATTGCCTGAGAAACGAGGACGACTGCTGCTTCTAGGCTGGGGTCCACTGATTTTGCGCTTGCGATCCTCCATCTCTTTACGCTTCCTCTCTGTCATAATTGCTCTATCAATCAGGTGCTGGAATGTCGGGAAGGTATGATTCATCAGCTGATACTGCAGAGGGTCAACCAAGCCTCTTAGGAAACGGTATTGTCTCTTGGCGTCGGTGTTGACATCTTCAGGTGCATAGCGAGACAGCTGCAGAAACCTGTCCCGGTACTCACTGACAGACGATGACCCTTGCTTGAGGGCCAAGAACTCCTCCTTCTTCACTGTCATCAGACCTGCAGGCACATGTGTTGGAACTTGCTCACAGGCGCAAGTTGATCCAATGGGGGGGAGTAATAGCGCAAACAGGGTTTTAGCACGTGATGGCAGAAGCTTTTTTTCATCTCCCCTCTCAAGGGCACTGTGCGGGGGTATTTATAGGTGTACGGGTGCCCAGCGTCCCGTGTTAAGGATGCATGTGCCCTCAGACACCTAGGTTATCCCCGGAATATTCCCATAAAGCGAGGTTACAGACTGTAATTACAGGGACGCCTTTATAAATTAGGCTCGTAACATGCAGCGGCCACGCAGGGCCCGTTACAATGGGCCGGATCACACGTGGGCCTCCGCGCTGGACGAGGCCGCACGGTGGGATGACCTCGCCACGGGTCTTCGTCCGATGTCGTATGGGGTGAAGGGTGTCCCTGCCCGTTGTCTTGTCTCCGTTGGGCCAGCGTTTACGGCGAAGGCCCCAAGCGAAGGGTGGCGTCTTTGCCTTCGCCCCAACATTTGCCCTCCGAGGGACCAGTTCGACTAAGTCATCTGGTGCCGAAGACGTCGCTAGATGGCGGAGACGCTGCCCTCGCTCGAAGTGGTTCCGCGGGGGGTTTTTGACATGACCGTTGATTGACGCCGTACTGTTGGACTGCGGGTTTCCCGAAGCGCCGCGCCCTGTGTATAAAAGGGGGCGGGGGCGGCGCGTTTTGAACTTTATCCTTCCGCGCTCCGTGAAAACCCTAGCCACTTTTTCCACCGTCTCTGCTGCTCGTCTGCCCTCCTTGCTCTTGTTCGCCGGAGATCTGGCTCGAGTGAAGCAGACTGCCCGCCGCTACCGACGGTACATAGCGATGCCGACCTCTTCTTCTTCTGTTGTCGCTACGCCGCCGGCCGATGCGTCGTCTGAGGAAACGCTGAGTACTGTGGCGGCGGAGGAGTTGCGCGCCGGCGATACGGTGGATTTTGGTGTGTCGCGGATGTCGTCGGCCCGCGTGCAAGATATGCAGCGGCTTGGTTACTTTGGCGGCAGAGTCGCTCATGTCCCAGGGACGGAGGAAGTCCCCGAGCCAGAAGGCGAGTTGGTTGTGTTCGAGGCGTTCTTTGCCGCTGGTCTCCGCCTGCCTGCGCACCGATTTGTTGGAGAAGTCCTGCGCAGATTTAACGTTCAGATCCATCAGCTGACTCTGAATGCCGTGGTGGCTCTGTCGAAGTATGTCTGGGCGACGACTTCGTACGGCGGACAGCCATCAGTCGAAATCTTCGTGAAGTACTATTGCCTGCACTGGCAGAAGAGGATGATTGGAAATGAAGTTGCTCAGTTTGGGTCCTGTACATTTACGCCGAAGACCGGCAAGACCACGATGGAGGTAGTTGAGTTGGTTCCTTGCGCCCGCAACAAGTGGGGCAATTGGCATGATTTTTGGTTCTATGTCGCGGAGGGTACAGTCGAAGACCATCCGGGGCTCCCCGTGTCCGAGATGTGCTCGCATTTTTACTCAGCACACCCGCGTTTCGAAGTGGCGGAGGAGGATGCGGATGAAGGGGCCCTTCGGTGCGCCGCCGGCCTGAGCAGCGGGCGCGATTTGGTTGAGGAGTTTGTGGCGTACGGGGTATGGCCTTTGGCGCATGGCTGGGCGCTGGGCGAAGTGTGCCCTCGCCAGATGCCTTCCCATGATGGGAAGCTGGTGTGAAGTCCTGCCTTCGCGCTGGATCTGCATAGCCGCGATCCGGCCGCCTTTGTGCGTGAGGCGGAAGATGGGGCGGTGCGGATCGTTGGTCGGTATGTGCCGAGGACAGAGGGCCAGCGTAGCTGGGACATTCGCGGGTCAAATGACCGCTTGAACAGGGTTTTTGAGTTGAATCGTCTGTCGTATGGCGGTTATCCCGGCCAAGACGATGTGGATCGTCGCGGGAAGAAACCGGTGGTAGAGTCTGGAGACGACCCCCCGCCGGCGGCCGCCCCGTCCTCTAAGAAGAGGAAACTAGGTACTGCTGTGGGAGGACTTGGGGTTTCTGATGGTTTTGCTAGAGAATTGATGAGGACATGCGCGGCCCCGGGGGGAAGGATGTCTTCGCCCGAGCTCCGGGAGTCTTCGGCGCGGATGCTAAGGGTTACCGGGGGTTGGTGGCCTAAGAATGTTCCTGTCCCCCGCGCGGCCGGTGAAGACTTTTTTACATCTCACATGGTTCGTGATTGGAAAGTGTTTCCTTATGGGCGGAATATTGCTGCTGTTGTGTCGGCAGTGATGGACAAGGATCGCCAGGGAGCTGCACAGAAGCGCCAGGCGGTCGTCAGGCTTCATGAAGCCAGGCCGAAGGGGCAGCGGGGGGCTGCGAAGACTACTGCCCCCGGCGGAGGCCAGCCGCCGCTGGCGGCTAAGTCGGCTGTCCCTGCATCCAGTAGGGCGCCGGAGGCTGCGAAGGCGGCTGCCGCCGGTGGTCCCAAGTCTGCGAAGGCTGCCCCTGCGTCCAGCGGGGTGCCGGAGGCTGCGAAGGCGGCTCGAGGGTTGCCGCCCCCGGGCAAACGCATTGTTGACTTCGCCACCGACATTAGTGTGGACGATTATCTTGTTGGTAAGTCGTTGGCTCGATTTTTTTTTAATTTGTTGATACGTCGCAGAGTCGGACGAAGACCAACTTGTTGTTGTTCCGCCTGCCGCGGCGGCCACGGCGGCTGCCATGGTGCCAAGGGCGAAGGGCAGTGCTCTTTGTGCCGGCGGCGAGATACCGGCACTCACTGCCGTCACGGACGAAGCGGGTGCTGTGTCCCGCCGGCTGGAGGAGATGAAGGAGGCGCTAAGTCAGGTGCGTTGAGCTAGACTTCGGGTTTTTTTTTACTGGCTTCGCCGGGGCTGTGGTCTTATGTGTGTCTTGTAGGCGGCTGACTTCACAAACCGCGCGGCGTCGGGGGCCCTGACGGCAGTTGTGTCTACCGAAGTCGAGAGACTTCGGACGCAACATGCTGACGCCGTCCGGGAAAAGTCAGCCGCCGACAGTAAGTGCCGCAAGCTGGCGGACAAGGTGGCTGTGCTGGAGGGTGAGAAGGCTGACCTCCGGTGCCAACTGGCGGCGGAGAGGGAGGAGGCTAATGAGGCCCTCGCCAAGGCGCAGGCTGCGCAGGCGGAGGCCAATTTGGCGCGGGCGGAGGGCAGCCTTGCCAGGCAGCGTGCCGAGCAGCTGGAGGAGCGGCTCAGCGCTCTGCAGAGCCGTGTGGAGAGGGCCGAGGCCTCAACGCGCACGGAGGCTGAG
Organism: Zea luxurians; assembly: GCA_029449295.1. NCBI lineage: Eukaryota > Viridiplantae > Streptophyta > Magnoliopsida > Poales > Poaceae > Zea > Zea luxurians. The sequence goes on from JAOPSE010001100.1 coordinate 168,655, forward strand.
CGGACGCGCAAACAGCTTATGGATTCATACCATGAGCTGGGCGCGGGGACCGCTGAATTTGAAGTGCCGGACCGAGAGCCCGGACTTCGCTGCCTTGAGTGGGTACAGGAGGAGCTGCAGGCGCTCCCCACCATCGTGGAGGGGTTTATGTCTTATGCCTCCCTGGTCACCTGCGAGGGGGCGATGAACGCGCTCTCTCGCGAAGGGTGCCGGCACTATGAGGTCTTCGACCAAGCTGATGAGGATTTCGAGCGTGATATCTACAAGGTTGAGGACCCTATAGTGAAGGAATCCGCCGGAGCCCTCTACGACCGGATGTGGGGCCCCCACGGTCGAGAGGTGGTCAGGGAGCGGGCTGAGACGGCGAGGGGTCAGGTAATGTTTGGCTTTTGTTTGGTGTTTGTTGAATGTGGGTTAAATGTGGGTTTGCTGAGTCTGTGTGCTGTGTCTCAGGCGGCGCGTGGCGAGAGGGTGGATGACTTCGGGGCTTTGAACAGCGCGCTGCCTGACCCGGAGCCGAACCCGACGGCGGCTGTGCCCGAGGCCGCCCCGGAGCCGCCCTCGGAAACCGCCGAAGGCGTTCCCGATGCCCCTGCAGCCACTGCGGCCGGCGGAGACCCGTCGCCAACTGCTGCGCCGAGGGCTGAGGATCCTGTGACGGTGGCTGCGAAGGCGACAGCGGAGGCTCCCGCGACGGCTGGGTCTTCGCAGGTGGCCTAGTGGGTGTGGGTAGTTAGGAAATTTTGGATATTGTTGCTGAACCTTGGTTGCTGCGCAGGTTCAAGATTTTGGGCCTGCGCACGCAACCGCTACTGCTAATTTTTTGGCGGCTTCGACCGTGGATGATGGGAATAAATCGGATGAGTCTGCGTCTAAATTTTCCGAGTTTGGTGACTCTGGGAGCTCTGTTGAGTGGACCGAAGAGTCGTCGGATGAGGACTTGGACTACTTTGCGGCCTTGGATGTGGTAGCGTCGGAGGCTTCGTCGCAAGCTGCGGATGCTGAAGTTGTGTCTGGTCCGAGTACTGGGCGTAGGCGGCAAAGGGCGGTTGCGAAGCGTAGAGTGAGTGGGGCGGACGTCGGTCGGCTTCGTGTGAGTGGGGCTGGCAGGCAGGAACTGTTGTCCTTGCCGGCCGCTGTGAGTGCAGGTGAGGGGGAGTTGCGAAGTCTTTTTGCGGGTGAGGAGCTTAGGATAATGTTATTTAACTATAGGGAGATGGGAATTATTCCGAAGGTTGAGCCGATGTAGAATGTGATGTCCTCGCTTGTACATGTGTAATGGCTTGTATGATGAGGTTGTGTGCCTTCGCACACTCGGCTATGTTCGCGAGGGCGTTAAGTGCTTGGTCTGGTGTATTTGTTATGTTGGTCTGGTGCGCATGTAGTCGGCCTTTGTGCGGACAGTTTGGTGTAGCCGTTTTTGCACTTGTTAGGCTTCGTCCGGTTGTACCATTGTAATCGGTTCATCGGACTTGTTGTGCTGTCCTTGCTGCATCCTGAGGCGACTTCTGCAGGGATAGTGTTCGCGGAAAACTAGGATTTTTCGCACTTATTGTGCTAGCCCGTCTGCACCCCTAGGCGATTGTTGCATGGGTAGTCTTCGCGGAAGACCTCGATTTTTCGTATTTGTAGTGCTAATCCGGCGGCACCCTTAGGCGACTTCTGCGCGGATAGTCTTCGTGGAAGACTTCGATTTTTCGCACTTGTTGTGCTAGTCCGGCTGCACCCTTAGGTGACTTCTGCGCGGATAGTCTTCATGGAAGACTTCGATTTTTCGCACTTGTTGTGCTAGTCCGGCTGCATCCTTAGGCGACTTCTGCGCGGATAGTCTTCGCGGAAGACTTCGATTTTTCGCACTTGTTGTGCTAGTCCGGCTGCACCCTTAGGCGACTTCTGCACGGATAGTCTTCGTGGAAGACTTCGATTTTTTGCACTTGTTGTGCTAGTCCGGCTGCACCCTTAGGCGACTTCTGCGCGGATAGTCTTCGTGGAAGACTTCGATTTTTCACACTTGTTGTGCTAGTCCGGCTGCACCCTTAGGCGACTTCTGCACGGAGTTGTCGCACGCGAGGGCGGCTGCCGCTGGACCTCGCGGTGACTTTGTATTAGTCGAATGTCGAAGACCGTCTGTGCGGTCTTGTTTCGACGTGGATTTTGTGGGGGATTTTTCTCTTGTATATTACAAGACTCCGCCTCGTTAAAAACCTCACCCCCCGGGAGGAAAAGAGTGCGGGCCAGAACAAAATTGTTTTTGCAAAATACAAGGGCGAGCTGGCCCTGATGAGTCAAACAAAAAATTTGCGCAGATTATCAATGTTCCAGGAATGCTCTAAGTCTTCGCCGTTTGGCGCTGCAAGCCTGTATGCGTTGGGGGAGGCCTTCGACTTGACAATGTAAGGGCCTTCCCACATGGGCTCCAGCTTGCCTCTGGACTCCGTTCGAGCTGTTCGGACGAGGACGAGGTCCCCTTCGCTGAATTCCCTTGGGATGACTACCTGGTCGCGCCATGCTTTTGTCTGTGCTTGGTACTTGTCCAGAGCCTGTAGGGCGAAGACGCGGTCTCCGTCGATGTGATCCTTCGAAGTCGGCTCATCTACGTCTGGGACGACCGACGCGGCTGTCCGAGGCGACCCATGCTTTATTTCTTGCGAAGTCATGGCCTCCGATCCGTATAATAGGCGAAAGGGGGTAAACCCAGTCGCCCGGCACTCAGTTGTATTCAGTGCCCAGACCACTTCGGGTAACAGGTCGGGCCACTTGCCTTTTTTATCGTCGAGGAGCATTTTCTTGACGGCTGTGAAAATTTTGTCGTTGGCGCGCTCCACGACTCCGTTGGACTGGGGGTGGTACACGGAGGCGAAGGCAAGCTTGGTGCCGATGGAGAAGCAGAAGTCTTTGAAATCTTGGTTGTCGAACTGCTTGTCGTTGTCGACCGTGAGTTTGGATGCTACTCCGAAGCGGCAAACAATATTTTGCCAGAAGAATTTCTAGGTCGTCTTTGATGTGATGGTGGATACTGCCCTCGCTTCAATCCATTTGGTGAAGTATTCGACGGCTACAAAGGTGAACTTGAGGTTCCCCTGAGCCGTGGGCAGGGGCCCGACAATGTCTAGGCCCCAGCGCTGAAGGGGCCACGTGTGGGCGATCAGCTTCGTGAACTGCGAGGGGCGTCCCGAGCGTGGGGAAAATTTCTGACAGGCCTCGCAGGATCTGACAACTCGATTTGCGGCGCAGATGATGGCGGGCCAGTAGAAACCTTGGCGTATCGCCTTTGTCGCTAGGGCCCTGGGGCCTGCGTGGGAGCCGCAGGTCCCCCTGTGGACTTCGCGCAGGATTTGGACGCCTTCGGTCTCGGTGACGCACTTAAGCATCGGCTGACTGACCCCCTTTTTGTAAAGTTGTCCCTCGATCAATGCGAAGTCCCGGCTTCGATGGTGGAGGCGCTTGGCCTCGTTGCTGTTGACTGGGTGATAGTACCCCTGCAGGTACATGGTTATTGGCGCCTGCCAGTCTTCGGTCATGATAAGATTGATCATGCGGTGGCCCTCGCTGTCGTTGGTTATTTGGAGCCCTTCAGGGCTGCGGACGGCTGGCATGCCGATGACGTGATAGAACACGTCGGAGGGTAGGGCTTCACCCCTGGCGGCTGCCTTGGCCAATGCGTCAGCTTCTTCATTCTTGGCCCGGTCCACATGCTGCAACGTGAATCCCTTGAATTGTTTCTCGAGACTCCGGATGGCCGCGAGGTACTGCATAAGTGCGGGGTCCTTTGCTGCATAGTCTTTCTCGACTTGGCCGGTGACTACCTTGGAGTCTGTTCGGACTATACAGGTGGTGACGCCGAGGGCTCTTAATTTGCGGAGGCCGAGGATGACAGCTTTGTATTCTGCTATGTTGTTGTGCATCTGTCAGATTCCAGAGCGAAGCTTAAGCATGCCGCGTATCTGTGCCTGACCCCGGCAGGTGAGGTGATGACTGCCATAGCGCCTGCCCCGCATGGCACCAAGCGCCGTCGCAGTGGATTGTCCAAACCTTCTCTGTGGATGGGTCCGGCTGTGTTATTGGCCCGGTCCAGTCGACGACGAAGTCTGCTAGAACTTGTGACTTGATCGCTGTCCTGGGCTCGAAAGTGATGTGGTAGCCGGAGAGTTCGGCCGCCCATTTGGCGATCCGTACTGATGCCTCCGGGTTTCTGAATAATTCGCCGAGTCCCCTATCCGAGGTGACGCGGACCTTGAATGCTTCAAAGTAGTGGTGCAATTTGCGCGAAGACATAACAACTGCATATGCAATCTTTTCGAGCTCCGTCATGTTACATTTTGACGGTGTGAGCACTTCGGAGACATAATATACTGGGCACTGCCTGATCACGCCCTCTACTGTCTTCTCCTGAACCAGTGCCGCACTGACCGTGTGCAGCGAAGCCGCAACGTAAAGCAACAGTGGTAGCGAAGAGTCGGGACTCGTAAGAACGGCCAACTCCATCAGGTACTGTTTTAGTGAGGCGAAGGCCGCCGCCTGCTCTGGTCCCCAAACGAAGTCTTTTGCGCCGCGGAGTGTTTTGAGGAAGGGAAGACTTCGCTCGGCAGATTTGGAAACGAACCTGTTGAGGGCGGCCATTCTGCCCGTCAGACGCTGGACCTCTCTGGCTGACTGCGGGGGCTTCATGTTGATAATGGCCTGGATTTTGGTTGGGTTGGCCTCGATGCCGTGGTGTGATACCAGATAACCCAATATTTTCCCCTGTCGAACACCGAAGACGCACTTATCGGGGTTCAGGCGAAGTCGTGCGTCCCGCATGTTCGCGAATGTCTCGGCGAGGTCTGCGAGATGGTCCTCTTTATTCCTGCTGGCGACGACAATGTCATCCACGTATGTGAATACGTTTCTGCCGACTTGCCCTTCGAGCACTGTTTTAGTGAGCCGGGAGAAGGTGGACCCGGCGTTCTTGAGTCCCTCCGACATTCTGATAAAGCAATATGTGCCGAAGGGTGTTATGAAGCTGGTGCTGGCCTTGTCCTCCTCCTTCATGTATATTTGATGATAACCGGAGAAGCAGTCGAGGAGTGACATGACCTCGCACCCGGCCGCGCTATCGACTATTTTATCGATCCGGGGCAACGGGAAGTTGTCCTTTGGGCAGGCCTTGTTGAGGCTGGTGAAGTCTATGCACATTCGCCACTTGCCGCTCTTTTTCTGCACCATTACCACGTTGGAGAGCCACGTGGGGTAAGCCACTGGCTCGATAAATTTGGCTTCCAGGAGGCGGTGTACCTCTGCCTTGGCGGCTTCTGTCTTCTCGTCGGACATTTTGCGAAGCCGCTGTTTTTTCGGTCTCACCGAGGGGTCGATTCCCAAGCTGTGCTCAATTAAGGATCGGCTGACCTCGACCAGGTCGAGGGCTGACCAAGCGAAGATGTCCTTGTTCTTGGACAAGCAGCACAGGAGTTTTTCCTCGTCATGCAAAGTGAGGTCTTCGCTGATCGTGACTGTTTGCTTGGGCGTGGCCTGGTCGAGGGGAACAGTCTTGGTCCCGTCGTTGCTTTGCATCTGTGCCTTGTGTTGTTTTTCAGTTGGGCTGGCGGGCGCTGGGACCTCGCGCTGGGTGGTAAGGCAGTGGACATTTCTTTGCCCGGGGACGAAGTCCCGCTCTATATTGCGCGCAGTCTGCTGAATGCCGTAGACCGAGATGGCGCCTAACGGACCTGGTATCTTCATGCACAGGTACAATCCGTGAATGGCTGCTTCAAACTTGTTGATGGAGCCCCGGCCCATGACGGCGTTGTACGGATACACCATGTCGACGATGTCAAAGGTTATTTGCTCACTTCGGGCATTGGGCGCTACACCGAAGGAGAGAGGCAACTCTATTTTGCCGATAGGAAAAGTGCCCTTGCCGCCGAAGCCGTACAACGGATTGTCCGAAGGCTTGAGCAAGCTGTGGCTTATGCCCATGCGATCGAAGGCATGGAGGAAAATGATGTCTGCCTGACTGCCATTATCAACGAGGACTTTGTGCAGGTCCCAGCCTGCCACGCTGCAGTTGATGACCATGGCGTCGACATGGGGGGCGCTGCGCAGGTCGACGTCTCGGGCGTCGAAAGTTAGCGGTACATGGGACCACTTCGTCTGCACAACTGGACCGGTGATGGCGACGTGGTTGATGCTGCGGTAGTGGTCCCGCTTCTGCCGCTTGGTGTCGAAGTCGACACTGGACCCCCCAGTGATCATATGAATGACTCCGCGATACGGCTGATCGGCGAAGTCTTCTTGCTTGGGGGCGTGGGGGTGGGGGATGTTTTGTTGTTGCTGGTGTGGAGGTGGGGGTGGGGGAGGTACGATTTGTACTTCCTGATGGTGTTGGTAAGCGTGGTGCGGTGGATGCGGGGCAGGGGCGTGGATATATGGTGGAGGGTGTTGCTGATAAGTGTGCGCGACGACTCTTGGGTTGTCGGTCGTTTGCGCCCGTGCCATCCTGTCTCTGGTGGCCTTCGTCTCTGGGCAGTCTTTGGTTTGGTGGGCGCAGTCTTCGCCGTGGAAGAGACAGTAAAATTGGCGCGGCGGCTGCGCGCGTCCCCGGCCCCTACCGCGAGTTCCACTTCCGCAGCCCTGGGGGGGATATTCGTGGCGGCGAGGGGCATCACTCACGGGGTGCTGGTTGGCAATGTTGTGCACCTGCTGCTGATTACGACCGTCTCGGCCGGAGTCTGGCTGCGGAGTCCTCGTCCACGTGCGGCTGGACTGTGGAGCGTCTTTGGGTTTCCTCTGAGACTCAACCTTGCGCTGGTGGAGCTCTTCGGATTTGGCATATTTTTCAAATAGTTGATATAATTCCTGGAGGTTCTTGGGCGGGTCCCTGATGCAATGGCTGTAAAGGACGCCGGCGCGAAGGCCACTGATGGCGTAGTGAATGGCGATCTGGTCATCAACTGAGGGCAGCTGTGACTTGAGTGTTAGAAACTTGCGGTAATACTCCCACAGAGTCTCTTTTTCCAGTTGCTTGCAGAGTGAGAGTTCGGCCAAGGCGTCGGTGTCTGGGCGGTACCCTTGGAAGTTGAGCAGGAATTTGTCCCTTAGGCTTCTCCAGGAATCAATGGACAGCGGGGGCAACCTGGTGAACCAGGTGAGAGCTGGGCCTTCGAGGGCGATGATGAAAGACTTGGCCATTGTGGCATCGTCCCCTCCGGAAGATGCGACGGCGACCTGATAACTCATGATGTACTGAGCTGGGTCCGTGCTGCCGTTGTACTTGGGATAGGTCCCTGCCCGGAAGTTGGCAGGCCAGGGTGTCACTTGCAGATGTGGCGCCAGGGGACTTCGCTCGTCGAGGTAGTTGACCCCTTGAAATGGCGCGGCGTGTGGGAAGGCGTAGTCGCGCTGGGGGAAGTGCGGGTCTTCCACCTGCGCGCGCTGTTGCAGGGGTGGCCCGTGCTGCAGGCCGCGGTGGCCTTCGCGTATGTCTTCCACTTGTACGCGCTGTTGCAGGGGTGGCCCGTGCTGGAGGCCGAGGTGGCCTTCACGTATGTCTTCCACTTGTGCGCGCTGTTGCAGGGGTGGCCCGTGCTGCAGGCCGAGGTGGCCTTCGCGCTGCATCAGCGCGATCTCCCGCTCGAGGTCCTGGGCCTTCTGCTCTTCGTCGCGTATCATTTGCCGCACCTTGGCTAGTGTAGACACGCGCTGGCGCTTGGCCTCCAGTATCTCTTTTTGCCTCTGGAGATTGCGGTTCTTGAGGCGCAGGGCGCACAGCTGTAGCTGTTCTTCCTCTGAAACGCCGAGGACTTCACCGTCCTAAGTGAGGTCCGCGCCCTCCGGTGGGGCGAAGCCGAGGACTTCACCGTCCTCGGTGAGGTCCGCGCCTTCCAGTGGGGCGAAGCCTGGGGGAGGCTGCGGTTGTCCTTCAAGGCCGCAGGTGTGGAGGGCGTCGTCTTCAGCAGCCTCTTGGTGGGTGGAGTGGGTGAGTGCGAGGGCCTTGCCCTTTCTTGCAGCCAGCAGTGCTGCCTTCGCAGCCTCGTCAGCCTTCGAGCTAGCTTTCTTGGGTGCCATCGTGGGTGGTTTTCTCGTAGCACGAACGGTGGGCGCCAAATGTTGGAACTTGCTCACAGGCGCAAGTTGATCCAACGGGGGGGAGTAATAGCGCAAACAGGGTTTTAGCACGTGATGGCAGAAGCTTTTTTTCATCTCCCCTCTCAAGGGCACTGTGCGGGGGTATTTATAGGTGTCCGGGTGCCTAGCGTTCCCGTGTTAAGGATGCATGTGCCCTCAGACACCTAGGTTATCCCCGGAATATTCCCATAAAGCGGGGTTACAGACTGTAATTACAGGGACGCCTTTATAAATTAGGCTCGTAACACGCAGTGGCCACATAGGGCCCGTTACAATGGGCCGGATCACACGTGGGCCTCCGCGCTGGACGAGGCCGCACGGTGGGATGACCTCGCCACGGGTCTTCGTCCGATGTCGTATGGGGCGAAGGGTTGTCCCTGCCCGTTGTCTTGTCTCCGTTGGGCCAGCGTTTACGGCGAAGGCCCCGAGCGAAGGGTGGCGTCTTTGCCTTCGCCCCAACAACATGATACTGGCGAAAGCTTCCTCTGAACTCTTCCCAGTTGATAGTGTCGGGGTGGGCATGGGTGGCGAGATAAGACTCCCACCATGACTGAGTTGCTCCTCTCAACAGACGGGGACCATACAGGACTTTCTCCCTGTCATCACACTGAGCGGTATGCAACTCCCGCTCCACAGTGCGCAGCCAGTCTTCAGCGTCCATGGGGTCAGAAGAGTGAGCGAATGTTGGGGGATGACCTCTCATGAATTCAGCACGCTTGTCCCTGGGCATCTGAGGCTGAGGTGGGGCCTGCTGCTGCTGCTGCTGAATGGCGGCCAGAGTCTGACCAATGGCTTGAACTGCCTGAGTCTGCATCAGAAACATCTTCTCAATGGACATCGGGGGCGGGGGCGGTAGATGCTGCTGCTGGGGCACCTCATCTTGCGGAGCTGCCTGCTCCGGCTGAGCGCGCCTTCCTCCTCTGCACCTATTTTCTGACAGCTGCAGAACGCAACCACACATCAGAACTGATCTTGCAAATCTTGCAGCATAAGAAAAAAGTATAGAATTCTCCACAACGCTAAACAGATGAGCATCTTCACTGATCTCCAACACAGACCAACACAGCTTCTCAGATAAAGTGGAAAGTGGAATAAAAGGTTTCCCAACTAAATAGCTAACTCCATTAACATATAGCAGGTAAACCAAAATGCAGGGGATACCCACACTCTGGTGGCAGTCATTACAAAGATCCAAATCAAACGTAGTTCATCATGACAAACATAAATGCACAGGATATAGCAAACTATCCTGTCTAACTAAGACTAACTGAGAGCGAGACTGACGCTAAGACTATAGCTTCTATGTATATATATTTTGTATTAATTACAAGATCCGACTCTGACGATCTATGGCTCTAAATTTATCTTGGTCTTGCAGTCGGGGTTGCCATAAGACTGGTGTCCACACCGAGGTGAGAGGTACGGGTGCTGAGTCCCGAAGGGAGCGGGGGGAACCATCGTCCAGGTGACGACGCTCCACGCGCTCAGCCCGCAGCAGGGCGATCTCAGCACGAGCCCTACTCAGCTCGTCCAGTGCATGGTCCAGCTCCGTGTTTAGCACGGCGGCTAGGTTGACTGTGCTGCTCAACCTAGGATTGTCCTCACCAACAGGTGAGACAATCACGCCTCCTGTGCTGCCAGATGGACGGCGGGGGTAATACTTCAGGTCGAGACCGTCAGCTACCCCACCGAGAACCGAGCAGTAGTGCGAAAGTGCATGCCGTGCGGCATCTTGCATGGCCGCCTCAGCTGAGTCCCGCTCAGAGATAGAATAGTGCTCTGAGCAGGCCTCCGCGCCCTGGAGACTGTTCTCCGGACGGCGCACCAAGCAGGTCGCCTCCCAGCGGTCTGGGTAGACCCCGCGACTATGCTGGTAGACCACACAGCGATACTCGATAGACCAAGTACGCCGGTTAAGTGCCCGACGTAGCAGGGCATCGAGCGCATCGTGGAAGTGACACCCGCGAGCAGCGTCGCGAGTGATGGGTCGAGCAACCCATCCTTCCGGCTCCTGGTCAGCAGGGAAGTCGGAGTCGTGGCTCGAGCTGTCGTCGCCACCTCCGTCGTCTGGGTCTCCTCCAGCAGCTACTCCAGGGGATGGGGCGCCCAGCGGTGGTGCAGGGGGCGCCTCCAGAGGAAAGCACGGGGGAGCAGCTCCTCACGGACTCTATCTCCTGCTGGAGCGAGAAAGAAGAGCCCTGCTGCTCCTGTCGTCGACGTTCCTGCTCCTCATGCAGGCGGTGGTGCAGCCTCTCCAAGTGGCTGGACTGTCCGGCCACGGGACGGCGAAGCGGACGCTCAGCAAGGCGGGAGGGTAAGAAGGGGATGACGGACTTTCGTGCAGTGTGTCTAAGACGAGCCATCTACAAAAGACACCGCAAGCAAAAGAGTGAGAACAGAATTAATATGACCAGCAAGTAATGAATCATAAATAAATGAAGGATTAGAATAAAAACATAATTTTCAGCAAGGTATAATATATAGTAGAACATAGGTTTGGTCAGTATGACCAACTTTTGAAGGGATACCAAAGTCAAGGCAGGGACAGAGGTCTATAATCCTTAGAACGACCATTCTACTCTAGGTTAGCGGTCCTACAGTCAGCACGGCTTTGATACCACCTATGTCACACCCGGTTTTAGAAGGCAAACCGAATACGAACCATGTACGTGCCAGGATCAGTAATTCACGTACACAGCAGTTACATAACATGGACATCATCACACACTGCTCAAATAATATTAAAAAAAGGGAAATAGTAGTCGATTACATCATATGTCTGAGACATCCACATAGTCTTTACAATAAATCAAAGTGCGGAAAAGAAACGTAGATAAACGCGGCCTTCACAGGCAGCCGACTGGGGGTTACCGCTAACCCACGCCTAGAACTCGTCGTAGTCTTGGAACTCATGGAAGTCTCCTTCCACAGCTTCATCTTCTCCTGAGCAGTGGTTGCAATGCTGACAACCTGGGGATGGGGGGGGTTTGGTGTGTAGAGCAAGGGTGAGTACACATCAACATACTCAGCAAGTATCCTGTTTGGCTGTAGTGGACTAGCTTTATGTGGGGGATAAGTCAAGCAGTTGCTTTTAGTTGGTCAGATTGTTATTACTAGTAGAGAAAGCCAAGTTTTTAGAATTAACCCACGTTATTAACCCAAACGTACTCTTTCCAAACGGAAAGAATACCACTTACCATTACCATAGTCAATACCAGAAAACATCGATCTCATTGTCACCTGCAAATCCGAACATCTCTGATCAAGTACCACTAATCACTGGAGCTCCCTTGGCCGCTCATAACCGCGAGCACGGCTGATATATCAGTTTTCATAACACTCTGCAGAGGTTGTGCACTTTACCCACAAGCCGTGATTCCTTTTCTGCCCGGAGAGAGCTACTCCCCATTGACCACTACCTAGGTGGTCCAGCAGGGCATCACTACGTAGCCTTTACAAAGATTCCCCGAGGCTGTAGCCGCCCGTTAGGGTTTCCTAAATGTACCGCACTCCTCCCCAAGGGACAAATCAACCTTGGCAGAGCGAGTCGCATACACCGAGCCCCATTGACGGCACGACGGCTAAGCGAACTACACCCCGGTTCCTCTAATTACTCAGCTAAGGGCGTCCCACTCCACCCTCATGGTTGCACTGTTTTCCCGGGCGGTCATCCAAAGAATAGGTCCTTACGGAGAGGCACTCGAGAAACCGCTCGAGCCCCCTTAAAAACCACAAGTATAACATCATAATAAGAGAAGGGAAAACAGCGTATCATAGATAATCTCATCATGTTCATTGATTAGAGTTGAGCAATAGCATAAAGCTAAACAACAATAATCCAAACCCAAATAGGTAAACAAGGACATGGATAACAAAAGCTAGTCAAACCTTAGGCATAGATGTGTAATGCGGGAGGTGAATTAAAGAATGAATAGGACAGAGATAGGTCAAGGGACACTTGCCTCCACCAACCGACTGCTGCTCAGGGGCTTCTCCTGTGAGCTCCTTGGGCTCTTCAAACCGGATCGTTCTCTATGCGAGTGCAAACATACATACATCCATCCATTGAAATTAGGAAACCAACAGTACACCATACAAGAGAACAAGTAGATTAAACATGCATAGAATATGACATGCGATATTGCATTTTCCAGGGTTAGAAAGAGACGGGGGAGGGTTTCGCGGGGTTAAAGCTTACGCGAAACGCATCACGGGTAGATGCATAACTAAACGCTACGTGATTTAGTTCTACTTAGCTCCAATAGTAAGGATTAGCTACATGCACTAATGGAAATGTGACCACTTTTAGTAGATTAACGTTAAATGAGATAGACGATTAGCTATACAAATTAACTAACGTAACCAATTTCTAAATTGAGACTCCTATCTTATTAACATGAACAATGTGATTAGCATGCATAAAATATAAAAAGGGGGGTAGACGGGCAACGACGGGCCGTGCCAAGGCACTGCGCACTACGCGAGCACGCGCGCAAGGCCGCACGCATACGCCGCGAACTAGTCGTGCGCACGTCGGGGGCCACGCGCTAGCCGAGCTCAAGGCCGCGCGCCATAGGCACGCTGGGCCGTGCTCGAGGCCGCGCCGGGGCCATCACGACGCGAGCAAGGCACGTCGGGGCGGGCGGGCGAGCACGGAGCACGGGCGGGGCGAGGCACGGGCGGGGCACGGGCGGGGGGCGGGCGCGACGCGGGCGCGGCGCGAGGCCGGGGCGGCACAGCCGGGGGCGGGATGAGGGCGACCGGGGCCGGGGCGGCACGGCCAGGCGCGGCCGGGACGGGGGCCGGGCGGCGCGCGGCGGCACGGCCGGGGCCGAGGCGGGGTCGGGCGGGGCGCGCACGGGGCGGGGGCGGCCGGAGTCGGGGTAGGGCGGCCGGGGCGGCGGTGCCATGGCCGGAGCCGAGGCGGGGCGCGGCGGGGGCGGGCCGAGGCGGGGGCGGCCGGAGTCGGGGCGGGGGGCGGCCGAGCCGGGGACGGGCGCGGCGGGGGGCGGCCGAGCCGGGGCGGGGCGGGAGCGGCTCGCCGGGGGGCGGCGCGAGGGCGGGGCGGGGGCGGCCGAGCCGGGGGCCGAGCGAGGTCGGGGCGGGGCGGCTCGCCGGGGAGCCGGGCGGGGTGGGGCACGGGGCGGCTCGCCGGGGAGCGGCGCGAACGGGGCGGGTCGCCGGGGCGGCCGGGCGGGGCCGGACGCGAGGGGGAAAGAGGGGAGGCGGGGGCCTCACCGCGGTGAGGGAGGGCGGCGCGGCGGCGGCGGCGGCGCAGGGAGAGGGCGGCGGTGGCGGTTAGGGTAGGGGAGAGGGAGAGAGAATGACGGGCGGGGGCCCCGCAGGGAGGGGAGAGAGAGAATTTGGGGTGGGGGGGGAGGGGAGGGGCGGCTAGGCCGCTTTGGGCCCACAGGGGGGGCGCGCGGGGTGCGGCTGGGCCGGCCGGGGCGGCCCACGGCGAGGGAGGGAAAGGGGAGGGGGGCGCGGCTAGGCCGGGCGCAAGGGGGAGGGGGGCGGCTGGGCCAAAAATGGGAGGGGGAGGGGAGAAAGAGAGAAAAAGTTTTTTCCTTTTTCTAAAAATCTACTTTTCTCTAGATCAATGCATTCACATTTTCAAACAATCAAAAAGTATGCATGGTTCGGCATGGTGCATCACACAAAATAAAGTATTTTAGGGTTTTGCTTTACATGGGATCTCAAGCCGAATCCCGCTATAACTTTGGAAAAAGATCAAGGTTTAGCGAGGAGAAAAGGGAAAAGGAAAGGGTAACGCCTGAATTTGGTGAGGGAAAAGAAGAAAAAAATTCTACCCCCAAATTCAGGGCGTTACATTACGGCTAAGTAGCGAGCTCTTGCGAACACAAGTATCACAGAAAAACAATCACAAAAGACACGTGAGTTTATCCCGTGGTTCGGCAAGTATAACACTTGCCTACCTCCATGTTGTGGCGTCCCAATGGACGAGGGTTGCACTCAACCCCTTTCAAGTGATCCGATGATCAACTTGAATACCATGGTGTTCTTCTTTCCTTATCTCTTTTCCCGTTTGTGAGGAATCTCCACAAGTTGGAGTCCTCTCGCCCTTACAACAAATATCAAAGTGAAAGCACAAGAGTAAGGGTGGAAAGCAACACACACAAATCCGCAGCAATACGCACACACACAAGCCAAGACTTGAGCTCAAATGAAGCACAATGAGTTCACTACAAGAACAGAGCTCAAATCACTAACGAGGTCGATCAAGTGTGCGGAGGACGGAGTGTGGAAGACTTAGAATGCTCAAAGCATGCTTGGGTAACTCCTCCATGCGCCTAGGGGTCCCTTTTATAGCCCCAAGGCAGCTAGGAGCCGTTGGAGGCATTCTTGGAAAGCTAATCTTGCCTTCTGTCGGGTGGCGCACCGGACAGTCCGGTGCGCCACCGGACAGTCCCTGTAGCTGTCCGGTGCGTGATCTCATTCCTTTTCTGGCGCATCCGATCATTGCAGATTTGCGGCAGTTGGCACACCGGACACTGTCCTGTGCACACCGGACAGTCCGGTGCCTCCTACCGACCGTTGGCGCACCCATGCATCGCGCGCGAATTGCACGGCCGACCGTTGGCACAGTCGACCGTTGGCTCAACCGGACGGTCCGGTGCCTCACCGGACAATCCGGTGAATTTTAGCCGTACCCCGTTGAACGTTTCTCGAGAGCGACGACTTTGCCGCGGATGACTCACCGGACAGTCCGGTGCACCACCGGACAGTCCGGTGATTTATAGTCATACGCCGCCGTCGAGTCCCGAGAGTGGCCTGTTCACCGGAGGCTGGTCTGGCGCACCGGACACTGTCTGGTGCACCACCGGACAGTCCGGTGCACCCAGACCGAGCTGCAATTGGCTGTACACAGCAACTCTTTTCCAAACCAATTTCTCTCCTGTTTCTAGCACTTAGACTCAATACATTAGTACCCAAATCAATATACTAAGTCTAGAAACGTACCTTGTAATATGATTTGCACTTCTTCACTCTTTGGCACAAATTAGCACTTAGAGAAAATGTGTTGGGCACTTATCAACCAAAACACTTTTAGAAATGGCCCAAGGGCACATTTCCCTTTCAATCTCTCCCTTTTTGGTGATTTATGCCAACACATCAAAAAGCAACTAAAAGAAGTGCAACATCAATGCAATTGAGAACAAGAATTGTTTTTGATTCAAATTTGGCATATTTGGATCATTCTTTGCCACCACTTGGTTTGTTTTTGCAAATCAAATTCAATTTCCTATCTCTAAGTCAACCACACTTGTTTAGGCATAAAGAGAGGTATTCCAAGAGAAATTGATCAAAGATCCAAAAACTCCCCCTTTTTCCCATAATCAAACATTCTCCCCACAAGAGACCAACTTTTGACAATAAGAGTATTTTGACAAATAAAAAAGTTCTAACTCTACTATTTTCGAAATTTCACAAGTGGTAGCTGATCCATTTGCTTTGGCCTTAATTTCTCCCCCTTGGCATTAGCACCAAAACGGGATCATTCTTGGCCCTTTAACCCATTGCCTCACCAAAATTGTCAATTAAGAGCAAAAAGGCAATAAGAGCATAGATATGAACTTGGAGTTATTACCGGAGTGTAGTGAAAGTCTTTGCATGGTCCAAGTTCACCTTTCCCTTTCAATTCACTTTTGAGACTAAAACAAGAACTCAAACACAAAGGTTAGTCTCAAAGGGTCAAGTTGTAGCATGCCTCCCCCTAAATAAGTGCATCACTTGCAAATGGACTTGTGAGGTCCGGGGATCATGTGTATAACTTGAGCACCACAAACATAGATTGAAATGCATAAATTACATGATCAAAGGCATAAAACACATGTATGCTATAGATGAAAGGGAAATAGGGTCAAACCTCTTCCTATATGAATTTTGGTGGTTGAATTGCCCAACACAAATTATTGAACTAACTAGTTTGTTCTAGATTATGAGTTCTATAGGTGCCAAAGGTTCACAACAAAACCAATACAAGTCAAAGAAAAGGGTTCAAAACAAAGGAGCAAAGTATACCGGAGGCAGCCCTGGTCTGGGCACACCGGACTGTCCGGTGTGCCACCGGACAGTGTCCAGTGCACCAAGGAGAAATCAAATCAAACTTGGCAGCCTCGGGAATTTGGGAGGCCGCTCTGCTATAATTCACCGGACTGTTCGGTGCAGCACCGGACTGTCCAGTGTGCCAGCGGAGCAACGGCTACTTCGCGCCAACGGTCGTCTGCAGAGAACAATAAATGTGCTACAGTGCGCGGCTGCGCGCAGCAAAAGTCAGAGCAGGCGCCAGAAGGCGCACCGGACAGTCTACAGGACCCTGTCCGGTGCACCACCGGACTGTCCTGGTGGTCCCAGAAGTCAGAGCTCCAACGGTCGGAACCCAACGGCCTGGTGACGTGGCTGGCGCACCGGACTGTCCGGTGCGCCATACGACAGGAGCCTTCACCAACGGCCATATTGGTGGTTGGGGCTATAAATACTCCCCAACCACCACTCTTCAATAGATCCAAGCATTCACTACATCTCATTCAATACAAGAGCAATACACAACACTCCAAGACAAAAATCAAAGCCTCCGATCGAATCAAAGTCCCCAATTCAACTCTAGGTTTTAGGACTTGTGAGGAGATCGACTTGTGTTCTTTTGTTGCTCTTGTTGCTTGGTTGGCTTTCTTCTTTCTCTCATTCGTACTATCAAAACCTTATAAGCGAAGCAAGAGACACCAATTGTGTGGCGGTCCTTGCGGGGTCTAAGTGACCCGGGAAATCAAGGAAGGAAGCTCACTCGGTCATAAGTGACCGTTTGAGAGAGAGAAAGGGTTGAAAGAGACCCGGTCTTTGTGACCACCTCAACAGGGAGTAGGTTTGCAAGAACCGAACCTCGGTAAAACAAATCACCGTGTCTTCCATTCTTATTTGCTTGTGATTTGTTTTCGCCCTCTCTTTTGGACTCGCCTATATTTCTAACGCTAACCCCGGCTTGTAGTTGTGCTTAAGTTATAATTTTCAGATTCCGCCTATTCACCCCCTCTAGGCGACTTTCAATTGGTTATCAGAGCATGGTGCTTCATTAGAGTTTAAACCGCTCGAAGTGATGTCCGGGAGAACACGCCAAGAAGGAGATGGTGACCGGCGAGAAGCCCGCCACAAGCCATGGGAAGGCTCCATCGGGAGGAGTCCCGCAACAAGAAGGAGGAATCACCTCCTCACAAGTCGCATCAGAGTGTCGAAAAGAAAAAAAAGATGAGGAAGGTGGTCTACTACGAGACTGACTCTTCGTCGCCATCCACCTCTGCTCCGACGCGCCGTCCGTAACTTCTAAGCGCCATGAGCGCCAAGAAGTTTAGTAAGATTCCCCTACGCTACCCTCGCATTTCTAAACATACTCTATTACTTTCCGTTCCATAGTGCAAACCACCGGTCTTTGACGGTGAAGTTTATAACATGGTGGAGTGATAAAATGAGGCATCACCTAACCTCACTCCACACTAGTATTTGGAACGTTGTTGAGTTTGGTGTACAGGTACCATCCATAGGGGATGAGGACTATGATTCAGACGAAGTTGCCCAAATCCGGCACTTCAACTCACAAGCCACCACAATACTCCTCGCCTCTCTAAGTCGAGAGGAGTATAACAAGGTGCAAGGATTGAAGAGCGCCAAGGAGATTTGGAACTTGCTCAAAATGGTGCACGAAGGAGACGAGGTGACCAAGATCACCAAGAGGGAGACGATCGAGGGGGAGCTCGGTCGCTTCTTGCTCAACCAAGGAGAAGACCCCCAATCCATGTACAACCGACTAAAGACCTTAGTAAATCAAGTGCGCAACCTCGGGAGTGCCAAATGGGATGACCATGAGATGGTCAAGATTATTCTTAGATCACTCGTATTTCTTAACCCTACTCAAGTTCAATTGATTCATGGTGATTCAAGATATAAACTAATGTCTCCCGAGTAAGTGATAGGCAAATTTGTGAGCTTTGAATTGATGATCAAAGGCTCCAAGAAGATCATCGAGCAAGGTGTCTCCTCCTCCGTACCTGAAGCACAACCCGTTGCATTCAAGGCAACGGAGGAGAAGAAATAAGACTCTACACCGAGTAGGGTCCCCATCGACGCCTCCAAGCTCGAAAATGAGGAGATGGCGCTCATCATCAAGAGCTTCCGCCAAATCCTCAAGCAAAGGAGGGGGAAGGACTACAAGCCCCGCTCCAAGAAAGTGTGCTACAAATGTGGTAAGCCGGTCATTTTATCGCTAAATGTCCGTTGTCTAGTGGTAGTGACAGGGATAACGACAAGAAGGGAAAGAAGGAGAAGAAGAGGTATTACAAGAAGAAGGGCGGCGATGCCCATGTTTGCCGGGAGTGGGACTCGGACGAGAGCTCAACCGGCTCCTCCGACGACGAGGACGCTGCTAACATCACCGTCAACAAAGGACTCCTCTTCCCCAACGTCGGCCACAAGTGTCTTATGGCTAAGGATGGCAAGAAGAAGAAGGTAAAATCAAAGTCCTCCACTAAATATGCAACATCTAGTGATGAGGACAATTCTAGTGATGATGAGGACAACTTACTTACTCTTTTTGCCAATCTTAACATGCAACAAAAAGAGAAATTGAATGAATTAATTAGTGCTATTCATGAGAAGGATGAACTCTTGGATAGCCAAGAGGACTTCCTTATTAAGGAAAACAAAAAGCATGTTAAGACAAAAAATGCTTATGCTCAGGAGGTAGAGAAAAATAAAAAATTAACTAGTGAGCTAAGTACTTGCCATGACACTATATCCAACCTTAGAATTGAGAATGCCAATCTGATTACTAAGGTTGAGAAGTCAAACACTTGTGATGATTCAATTACCAATCTTAGAAATGATAATTCTAGTCTAATTACTAAGATTGAAAAATTGAATGCCTCTCTTGCTAGCCTTAAGTTTGAAAATGAAAAATTGATTGCTAAGGCTAAGGAACTAGATGTTTGCAATATTTCTATTTCCAATCTTAGAGATGAGAATACCATTTTACATGCTAAGATTGTTGAATTAAATGATTGCAAACTTTCTACATCTACCATTGATCATGTTTCTATATGCACTAGATGTAGAGATGTTAATGTAGATGCTATTAATGATCACCTTGCTTTAATTAAACAACAAAATGATCATATAACTACATTAACTTCTAAAATCAATGAGCATGGCTTGGAAAATGAGAAATTTAAATTTGCTAGAAGCATGCTTTATAGTGGGAGACGCCCTGGCATTAAGGATGGCATTGGCTTCCAAAAGGGGACAATGTCAAGCTTAATGCCCCTCCTAAAAGATTATCTAACTTTGTTAAGGGCAAAGCTCCCATGGTTCAGGATAACGAGGGTTACATTTTATACCCTGCTGGTTATCCCGAACATAAAATTAGGAGAATTCATTCTAGAAAGTCTCACTCTGGACCTCATCATGCTTTTATGTATAAGAGTGAGGCGTCTAGTTCTAGGCAATCCACTCATGCTAAATTGCCTAAGAAGAAAACTCCTATTGCATCAAATGACCATAACATTTCATTCAAGACTTTTGATGCTTCTTATATGCTTACTAACAAATCAGGCAAGGTAGTTGCCAAATATGTTGGAGGCAAACACAAGGGGTCAAAGACTTGTGTTTGGGTACCCAAAGTTCTTGTATCTAATGTCAAAGGACCTAAAACTGTTTGGGTACCTAAAATCAAGAACTAAATTTGTTTTGTAGGTTTATGCATCCAGGGGCTCAAGTTGGATCATCGACAGCGAGTGCACAAACCACATGACAGGGGAGAAAAGGATGTTCTCCTCCTATGAGAAAAACCAAGATCCCCAACGAGCTATCACATTCGGGGATGGAAATCAAGGTTTGGTCAAAGGATTGGGTAAAATTGCTATATCACCTGACCATTCTATTTCCAATGTTTTTCTTGTAGATTCACTAGATTACAACTTGCTTTCTATTTCTCAATTATGCAAAATGGGTTACAACTGTCTTTTTACGGATACAGGTGTTACTGTCTTTAGAAGAAGTGACGATTCAGTAGCTTTTAAGGGAGTATTAGAGGGTCAGCTATACTTAGTTGATTTCAATAGAGCTAAACTCGATACTTTCTTAATCTCTAAGACTAACATGGGTTGGCTATGGCATCGCCGACTAGCTCATGTTGGGATGAAGAATTTTCACAAGCTTCTGAAGGGAGAGCACATTTTGGGACTAACCAATGTTCACTTTGAGAAAGACAGGATTTGTAGCACATGTCAAGCAGGGAAGCAAGTTAGTGTTCATCATCCACACAAGAACATCATGACGACTGACAAGCCACTTGAGCTCCTCCACATGGACCTATTCGGCCCGATAGCTTACATAAGCATCGGCGGGAGTAAGTACTGTCTAGTTATTGTGGATGATTATTCTCGCTTCACTTGGGTATTCTTTTGCAAGATAAATCTCAAACCCAAGAAACTTTGAAGTGATTCTTGAGACGGGCTCAAAATGAGTTCGGCTTGAGGATCAAGAAAATAAAAAGCGATAACGGGACGGAGTTCAAGAACTCACAAATTGAAGGCTTTCTTGAGGAGGAGGGCATCAAGCATGAGTTCTCTTCTCCCTACACGCCACAACAAAATGGTATAATGGAGAGGAAGAATAGAACTCTATTGGACATGGCAAGGACCATGCTTGATGAGTACAAGACTTTGGATCGGTTTTGGGCCGAGGCGGTCAACACCGCTTGCTACGCCATCAACCGGTTGTATCTACACCGAATCCTCAAGAAGACATCGTATGAACTCCTCACCGGTAAAAAGCCAAATGTTTCATATTTTAGACTCTTTGGTAGCAAATGTTTTATTCTTGTTAAAAGAGGTAGAAAATCAAAATTTGCTCCTAAGGTTGTAGAAGGCTTTTTACTTGGTTATGATTCAAACACAAGGGCATATAGAGTCTTTAACAAG